>KV018470.1:82549-96989 GCA_001598015.1 Dorcoceras hygrometricum
GCCGGGGTTGGCCTGGTAGCGGCTCCTGACACTCAGAGCATATGCGACATCCGGTCTAGTCGAGATCATGCCATACATAATACTACCTATTGCCGAGGCATATGGCACACGTGTCATACTCTCTATCTCCTCATCAGTCTTTGGACACATAGACCTAGATAGAGTGACCCCGTGGCACATAGGTAGGTGTCCTCTCTTGGACTCTTCCATAGAGAACCGCTTAAGTATGGTATCAATGTAGGCAGCTTGGGTGAGTCCGAGCATCCTTTTTTATCTATCCCTATTAATCTGTATTCCTAGAATATAGGATGCTTTTCACCCATGTCCTCCATCGAGAATCTACTAGACAACCATACTTTAGTCGACTGCAACATTCCTACATCATTCCCAATGAGTAGAATGTCATCAACATAAAGTATAAGGAATGTCACAGCATTTTTAACTAACTTCGTATACACACATGGCTCCTTGGGATTCTTGATGAAACCAAATTCTTTAATTGTTTCATCAAATCTCAGGTTCCAACTTCTCGATGCTTGTTTGAGACCATAGATCGATCTCTGAAGTTTGCATACTTTATGCTCACTTCCTACAGATGTGAAACCCTCAGGCTGCGTCATATAGATCTCTTCCTTAATGTTTCCATTGAGTAACGCAGTTTTCACATCCATTTGCCATATCTCATAGTCATACTATGCGGCTATGGCTAGTAGGATTCTAATTGAGTTGAACATTGCGACTGGTGAGAAGGTTTCATCATAGTCAACACCTTGTCTTTGAATGTAACCTTTCGCGACCAGTCGTGCCTTGTAGGTCAGTACCTTACCATCATGCCCAAGCTTTCTCTTGTATATCCATTTACACTCAATAGGAACTATTCCTTTGGGAGGATTAACAAGGGTCCAAACTTGGTTTGAATGCATTGAGTCAATCTCAGATTGCATTGCTTCAAGCCACAAATTAGAATCGGCATCAGAAATTGCCTCCTTGAAAGTTCTTGGATCACATCCAATACTTTGATCACTTTGATCATCTTCAAGGAGGAACCCATATCTAACCGGAGCCCTAGGAATCCTTTCAGATCTCCTAGGTGTGTCCATATCAAGTATTGACTCTTGAGGTACGGGAGACTCACTTGGTACTTCAGTTGGTTCTCGAACCTCTTCGAGTTCTACTATCTTGCCTTTTCTATCAAGTAGAAAATACCTTTCCAGAAAGGTGGCATTTCTAGAAACAAACACTTTTGTTTCATTGGGATAGTAGAAGTAGTATCCAATAGAATTCTTTGGATACCCAACAAAGTAACATAAGATGGATCTATTATCCAGCTTATCTCCCACTGTCTGCTTCACGTAAGCAGGACATCCCCAAATCATCAAGTATGAGTATTTGGGTGGCTTGCCCATCCATATCTCATATGAAGTCTTATCCACTGCCTTTGCATGGACATTGTTCAACAACGTCGAGCGCATAGCCCCAAAACGAGGCACGAAGTTCAGTGAAACTCATCATAGATCGAACCATGTCCATCAAGGTACGATTACGATGCTCCGCTACACCATTGAGTTGTGGTGTGGCCGGAGGGGTCCACTGTGAGAGAATTACATTCTCTTTAAGATAGTCTTGAAACTCTACACTCAAGTATTCTCCACCTCGATCGGATCGAAGTGTTTTAATACATTTTCCCAATTGATTTTCCACTTCAGCCTTCAATTCTATGAACCTTTCAAAGGATTCGGACTTGTGCTTCATTAAGTACAAGTACCCATACCTAGAGTGATCATCGGTAAAGGTGATGAAGTAGGTGTGCCCGGACTTAGTACCAATGCTAAGTGGGCCACACACATCAGTGTGGATCAAATCCAGTAGGCCTTCAGCACGTTCAGCTTCCCCGTGAAGGGCAACTTAGTCATTTTTCACTTGAGACAAGACTCACAAGTTGGTAGGGAGTTAATGTCAGACATATCAAACATGTCACTCCTAATCAACTTGTTCATCCTATTTAAAGAAACATGACCTAGCCTAGCGTGCCAAAGTTGTACCGGGTTCAAACTATCGTTCTTCCTTTTTATTGTTGTTGCATGTGTTTCCACATCGCGATTTGGAACTTCTTTTACTTTTAAGGCGTATAGATCATTTTCGCGTTCCCCACCACAGACAGCTCATGTGGAAGCATGATATCAAGGCCCACTAGCTTCTCAATGAGCCCAATCATACGAACCCCATGCTCACGGACCGAGGTCCCCTCGCGCATGCGGCTCGTCATGAGCTCCTTGACAGTAGTGAACCTCTCAGTCCGAGAGTTCTCCCCAAACAGCTCCTTGAGATGAAGGTGTATGTCAGCAGCATACACCGTATTCTCAAAATGCCGCTGCATTTCATTGGACATCGATGCTATCATATAGCACCGTGCCTTAAGCTCGTCGTCCCACCATTTGCCAGCTTTGCCAGCTCCTCAGGACTGGCATCGGCAGGGGCTTCCTTCGGAGGGGTCTTCTCTAGTGTGTAGAGAAGTTTCTCCGAAGCCAAGATAATCTTGAGGTTTCGAAGCCAATCTTGGTAGTTCAAACCAGTGAACTTGTTGCTATCCAGTATAGCAGCAAGTGGATTTTTGATTGAAGACATTGTAATAGCAGTTTATACTGAAAAGAAAACAGACATGCATTATAGACTATTTATGAAAAATGCTAAGACATAAAACAAGATCATTTAGTTTTATGAATTACCCTCCCACTATTTTAACGATTTCACCACCCTCTAATGAAATCGAGAAAGCAAGTTTCCTTAGTGGGTACACAGAGTCCAATCAAGAAATCATGGTCCCGAATAATATCAGCCAACCATGAACCTCAAAAGGTAGAGCCCAATTGCAACAGGTGCAACCTCCATGTATTTACCTCACGTCCAGTAAGGGCCCAATAATATGACGCCGATTACTATCACGTGTCAAGATGACCCATCAATGTCGAGTTGTGAAGGACGGTCCCCTTAACGTCCCCGACTTCCTTTAAACTATGATATCTTATGTATGGTGCCTGCCTGCATATTGTGCTCTTGTTATTCTCAGTTTGGCTTGCTGAGCCCCTAGGCTCACTAGCTTTCTTGGTGCAGGTGAGTCAGATCTGGGGCAGGCGGGAGGCGGGAGCTGATCCAGCTGTGGTGTGTGGGTGTTTATCGAAGGCCGGCGGTTCCGCAATGATGTTATTGTTGTTTTTGATCTTTTGTAAAACCTGTATTAAGATCTATTACAACAATAGTGAATTCAGATAGAGTTCCAGAAGTTCTAATTTCGCAATTGCATTTTGTATCGCAAGTCTGTTTGTTGAAATCTGTTATTACTATTTGGCGCCAATCGTTGGTAGTTCGAATTTTCTTTTGTAAGGAAATACGGCTTACAATATTTTATTTCAGCCCTTCCATTTCTCTTTTATTTCTTTTTATACAAATCTCCCATGGGCGTGGGCATCACATTTATGGTAAATCTTAGTTCCTTTAATATTAGCAAATGTCATTAAAAATCTTAAATGTTTCAAGCATGTTCAGTTTATGCTTTCTCAGTTTCTCAGTTTATGAGCTTTCAGTTTACACTAAAAGCTATTTTTATGCCTATACTGTCTGCCTTAGTTATTTCCAAAGTTGCTTGCTGGATCACGCTCCTGAGGCACAGTGGAAGTTTTAAAAATTTTGTGCTTGGGAACTCTCATATGCGAATAAAACAAAAGATAAACATGCATAGGGTGTTTAGAAATATTTACCTTTGGCGACTTCGCTCCCGGCTCCGACTATTTCAATTTTACGCGATAATAGCACTTCAACGGTTGAAACATTGACTTTACACCCGGCTCCAACTATTTGACTTTTACGTGGCAATAGCACTTCAATGGTTGAATCTTTGATTGTTCGCCTGATCCGGTTCATGACCAGTTTCCAAATTCCTTCGCTACCTTGCACTAGAAAGCACAGCGAATTGTCATGAACGGAATCTCCTCTCCAAAATGGTTGGAACGGGGTCCGACGGCTAGCGACGATGGTGGCAGCGGCGGAGGAGGCAGAGAGTGTGTGGGAGGGAGAGGAGAGTTATGATTCCATAATCAAGTGTCGTTATGAATGTGTCTCTCAGTGTCATATTTACAGATAGAGGGATATAGTTTGAGTGGAAAAAACAGAGAACATTCGGTTTAACTCAAATAGTGAACATCCGGTTCAACGCAACAGTGAACATTCGGTTCAACTCAAACTGGGAACATTCGGTTCAAGTCAAACAGGGAACATTCATTTCGACTCCCTCGATTGTGGTCTCAACATAATCCCGATCGATGATCAGATATCTCCGATGTGATTATTTTACAAAATTGATCATTATGATGCAAAATCAAATTTTCGTACCACTACATCTATTTATGGCAGGTTTACTCTCATTAGCTAAATATGAAAGTCCTACTCCCTTAGCTAATTTTTGAAGTCATACTCCCTACATTCCTACTACTATACTCAACACTTTGAGTTTCATATATGCAGGGAATTGTGAAAACAGTACTCGTGTGACCATCAATGGTTCATGGATACATCTAGCCATGGGCTGAAAACTCCTTGTGACTCCGAAAACACATTTTCGGACTTACCTATTGGACCATGGTAAAGCGTCTAGAAACATCGCTTCATGATCCCCTAGGTATCATTGATAGTGCCTGCAAGAACAAGTCGGTCATGGTTAGTGTATAGTACGATACTTTCATCTCAAATATCCCGACCGAATCAATGACCATTGGTAAATGGAAAGTCGATAGAGATTTGATAGCCATGCATACATCTTCGAGATAAAATAGTACATCTCATGCGCTACTAGGTAAACCCATTTACCTAAAACACATCTAGTACTCTGGCAGAGATTTATTACAATATTATCTCCTCAGATAGCATAGGATATCCAGGCACAAGAGCGAGCGGTAAATCCTCGACAACGAAGCATCGACACCTACATGCATCGGGACCTCATCCAATCCCGCCACCTGATGAATCCAATGGAGTCGGTAAACGGGTCAAAGTGAGGCACCTATTATGTAGAGTCTCAATGAAGTTTCGAGTAGTAAGGACTAATCTGTATAACCAAGACCTCGAACTTAATCCACTCGACAAATGATAACCACTTGGAACGTCCGAACGAGGGTAGTTGGATAGGCCACCAGGTCACTATCCAATTGAATGCTCAGAACATCTCTATGTTCCTTACCAATGAAACGTGGTACTTTTCATCGCAGATGCTAGTCTCAAGTTCGAACTGTCCTCACTCCTCTTCTGTACGGTCTAATCGACTAGGAACTAGAACACACAGTGACTATTAGATATGTTTCACGATATCCATCAAATGCACTATCACATCTAACATACACTATAGTGTATTCAAGGTCTTTATTCAATAATTTGTAATCATAATAATGAAGATAAAGAATGCCATAAAAGAATGTGAATTTCATAAATAAAGATCATTTTACATAGAGTCAACGAAAACCCACATGCCACAAGTTGGCTAGTTGGGCACCTACTCTAACAATTCCATCATCCGCTGCCAGCAGAAGCGGATGATTCGTTTTTTTTTTTTTAAAAAAGACAGCAGATTGATGTGACACTTCATAGTGTCACATCATTCACGTGAATACAATTCATGTGAAAGCTGAGCGTCCGGTTACTAACAGAGCGGACGCTAATTTTTTTTTTAAGCCTCACACGACTATAAATTCATCCAAGCGTCCGAACCTTCATTCGTCTCGGCGTCCGCTTTTAAACTCGGCGTCCACTCCTCACTCCACAACTAAAATCAAACTTATATTCTTTCTAGTCAAGTCATCGTCCGATTATTTCTGTCTCCAGCTGTATTTTAAAGTTTCTTCAACGCCCAACACATCGATACTTCTGTTTCAGAGTTTGTTTATATATAAAATTTTCTTTTGATTTTATGATATTTGTATATGTTTTTTTTATTATATTTCGGATCTTATTATATTATTCAGTTATAATATTTAATAAAATTAATTATTACATTATTTTATGTCTATTTTATTTTTTATCAGGATGGCAGCAAATCGAGGATTAGAAGATCCCAGTGTTTTATTACTTCAGGCGACATATATATATCTCAAGTGAAGCATCCAGATAATCTTATCTGGATGTTGTACTCGGGGAACCACATCAATAATCGGTTTTTTCCTTCTTACAATATATGGGGTTTATGGCATTTCGCAGTGTAGTTTTCGTATATATGATAACCATCTCATTACTGCACTTGTTGAGTGATGACGCCGTGAAATGCATACATTTAATTTTGTGCGGTGAAGCCACAGTGACCTTGCAGGATGTATCAATCATTTGGGGCTTGAAGATTGATGGTGAGCCTGTGTCCGGAGTAGATTATTCTCAATCTGTGCGACAATGGCAACACATTTGTTTGGATTTGTTGGGATTTGAGCCCTTACAATCATATTTCAAAGGTGGACATCTATCTATGACCGCTCTATACGAACATTGTATCTCTACACACATTAGCGATTATAGTTTGGAGGAAGATGTCCAGAAATATAGTCGATGCGTGGCATTAATGATAATTTGAGGGATATTGTTTCCTGATTATCAAGGAGGCTCAGTTAGACTCATGTATTTGCAATTACTTCGAGACATTCACCAGGTACTTTTATGAAATTTTTATTATTTTTATGTATCACTTTATAATGTAATTTTTAACCTGAATTATTTTTATTACACACATTAGGTGAATTCGTATATTTGGGGGAGTGCGGTATTAGCACTTGTATATCGACAGTTGTGTAATGCAACAAATATAGGGAAACGTATAATATCTGGACGTTATATATTTTATAGTAGTTTTATTACATTTTGAATATTTATTTCACAATATTTTTACTTTTAAACTGATTTTTTTATTTACAGATATGGGCCTGGAGCAGGATTAAAGTTGTTAACCCGGACCAAAATAATGTAGCGCTTGATGCACCTAGTATTTATTCAACCTGATGAATATACGCCAATACCGCCCTATGGTGCACGGTAAAATAATTAATTATTCATTTATAACATGATATATAATTTTTTAAATCATTTTATATATAATCATTTTCTTCTAAATTAAAATACTCTGGATTTGTTGATCCTTATGATGCATCTGGTTTATCTACTGGATTTGATATGTCAATGTCATCTGCTGGGGTTCATTTAGCTACTCAACAATCTGCACCTGAACTTGATACACAAGAGTCCTTTGTTGACCAATGTTTCCAGACTCCACTTATCTCAAACTCCAGAGTTTTACAGATCTTCTAAATGTTAATTTTCAGCAACATGTGAATGATTACACTGAAAGAAATATTGTCGACGGCCTACGCCTGTTGATACTGGTTATGAAGAAAGAAATCAATTCAAAAGTTCTAAATATGATGGTCCATAATTGAGTTGAATATCGCTGGCGAATCAGAATATGGAATTTTGAATACTTTACAAGAAATGGGCATGGCCCCCATGACCTATAAGGTCAAAGGTCAAAATGAAGATCAGCCACGACCTTAATTATCCAAGGTTTCACTGGCCAATTAAGGAATTGGTGGGATAATGCTTTATCCCTAGAATCAAAATTAGCAATTTTAAAACATACTGTTGAAGTCGACGACGACCAAGGTAATATAAATCCACAAAATGATTCATGTGAATATTTAATAATTACAATATCAATGTATTTCATAGGAAACCCAAAAGAAGAATTTAATCCTCCAAAATCATTTTAACAAATCTTAAATGTCCATCTTTAACCTACTACCGTTGGTATAAAGATGTTTCCTCACTCATGTACTACGCCGAGGAGACTCTAACATGTCTTTTTGGAAAGAACGATTCATAATGGGACTACCTCGTCTCTTCTCTAATCGAATTATTCAAAAATTAAAAACAACAATTGGTACCGAAGACATTCTTTTTGAGGACATGACCTTTGGACAATTATTTTCCTTCATTAAACAAGACGGTTTATCCTTATGTAATGAACTCAAACTCCAAGCTAAATACAGATATGACAGAACAGCAACAAGAAAAGAATTAGGCAGTTTCTGCTCAATGTTCGGCCTAATGAACATTGATCCTCCTTCTGTCAGAAGAAATACAAATAAAAGAACTTTTAGACCATATCACAAAACCTCAAAATATAGTCCAGAATTTTCCGTAAACATAGAATATCTATTACTAAGTCAAATACATTAAACTGTTGGAACTGTAACCAACCTGGACATACCTCAAATAACTGTACTAAAAAACCAAAGAAAAACCATAAGAAAATACCTAAACAAAAAATTAATGAATTAATAGACGATATTCCAAGTGATACCAGTACTTCTACAAAATATAATACAGATTCTGAACATGAAACTCCTTCACAGGGCATCTGCCATTTATGTGTAATTTCAAAAAATAAACGAGAAGCTATTCTCGATTTAGTCCAACAATTCCAGATCAAGAAACTCAAAAACAATATCTCGATAAATTAAAAGACTTGATAATTGATGAAGCCAGTTCAAAACGAGACCCTGTAAAATAAAATTTTAGTTTAAGCACTCTGTTTGATAAATTTTCCTCAACAGAGTATTTTCAAACAGATAACCACAAAAGATTTACAAACAGAAATCAATACACTTAAAAAGCAGTTAACCAGCTTCAAAAGGATATTTTTTCCCTAAGAGAAAAAGATTTAGAATTAGAAACAAAACTTTTACTTCTCAATCCTAATCCTATTGAAGAGATCAATGTCAACAATCTCAATGAAGCTTCCACAAGTAATTTTATCAACTCAATTCAAAAAATTGACTTCCAAAAATGGTACATCAATATTAATTTAGTAATTAACAATTTCAAAATAACTCTCATAGCCCTTTTAGACTATGGAGCAGATCATAATGTTCTGCGAGAATGAGTTATACCTTCGAAATAATATGAGAAAACAACTGAACAATTATATACAGCTAATTCAAAACCCCTAGATGTCAGATATAAACTATCAAACGCACATATCTGTAATAATGGTTACTGTTTCATAAATATTTTTACTTTAGTCCGAGATATATCACAAGATATGATACTTGGCACTCATTTACTTACTCAAATTTATCCATTTCAAGTCAACAACAAGGGTGTGTTTACCAAAATTCATGGTCTACATATTCTGTTTCCATTCATAACACCTGTCAAACAAAAAGAAATATTACTATTGCAAAACTCTTCAATATTTAAACAAATTAACATTATACACCATAAAAAACAACATATTAATTCTTTAAAGGAAGAAATTCCTTACCTTCAACTTGACGAGCAATTACTTAATCCTCAAACTAAACAAAAAATATCAGAATTAGAACTCTTCATAACAAATCAAATATGTAGCGAACTCCCAAACGCTTTTTGGGATCGCAAAAGTCATATAGTCACCCTTCCTTATGAAAAGGATTTCAATGAAAGAAACATTCCCACAAAAGCTCGACCAATCCAAATGAATCAAGAATTTTTACACCACTGTCAAAAAGAGAGGGTTCATAGACTCTTGTATATGACAATCTTTATATATGATATTCGCATTTATTTATATGGCATTCTTTACTTTCATTGTGTGTATAATGATTAACAATTGCGTTGAGTAAAGACCTAAAATACACTAAAGTGTATGTTAGATGTGATAGTGGGTATGACGGCTATCATGAAACACATCTAATAGTAACTGTGTATTCTTAACATGTTCCTAGTCGATTGGGCCGTCAAAAATAGGATAAGGCCGCCCGAGTTCGAGACTAGTATCTGCGATGCGAAGTACCATGTTTCATTGGTAGGGAACATTGTGATGTTCTGAGCATGCAGATAGATAGTGACCTGGTGATCTATCGAACTACCCTCGTTTGGACTTTACAAGTGGTTACCATTTGTCTAGTGGATAAGTCCGAGGTCTTGGTTGTACTGATTAGTCCTCACGACTCGAAACGTCATTGAGACTCTACATGATAGGCATCTCACTTTGACTCGTTTGCCGACTCACTTGGGGTCATCAGGCGGCGGGATTGGGTGAGACCCCGATGCATGTAGGAGTCGATGCATCGTTGTCGAGGATTCACCGCTCCCAGACATGCGTGGATATCCTATGCTATCTGAGGGGGTAATAGTGTATAAATCTCTGGCCAGAGTACTAGAAGTTTTTTAGGTAAATGTGTTTACCTAGTTACACTCGCGATGTCACTATTCGATCTCCAAGATGTACGCATAGCTATCGGATCTATAGCGACTCTCGATTTACCAATGATCGTTGATCTGATCGGGATATATGGATTGAAAGGACCGTACTATACGCTAACCACGACCAACTGGTTCTTGCAGGCACTATCAGTGATACCTAGGGGATCATGGGGCGATGTTGCTAGACGCTCTTACCATGATCGATTGGGCAGGTCCGGAATTGTGATTCCGGAGCCACAATGGTTGTGGGCCCACAGCTAGCTGTATCCCTGAACCATTGAGGGTCACACAAGTACTGGATTCGAGATTCTCGCACGGATACTCAGCTCAATGTGTTGAGCGTGAGAAGAGTATTTTGGGGAGTGCGACATCCTAAAAGTCAACAGGGGTCAAATCGTGATTTCCCGATGTTGAGGGGCAAAACGGTCATTTTGCACTGGGGTTCTGAAAAATGGTTTTTCAGATCTTAGTACTCAGTTTTGGAAACTGAGTCGATCGGTTCGATCTGATCGGTGATCGGAGTTACGATGAAGTCTCGGTGATGGGGATGAACCGAATGTTCATCCGTTGGACCCGGGCCCGTTGTGCCGGATCCAAATCCATCACCAAGTCTATTTAATTAGACTTAAGCTTCATTGTAACCACTACTACTACACAATTAACCCTAAGCATTAGCCGCCGCCCCCTCTCCTCAAACCTCACGCCGCCGCCGCCGCCGCTTGTGCACGCCGCAGCCGCCGCTTCGCCTGAATTTGTTCCGGCCAAATTTGACGAAGAGAATCCGTCCGCGCCGATCTCGTCAGGTCTTCTAGTGCAGGCTGACGAAGGAACCTAGTCTCCGGTCATGGACCTGATTGGCGTCAACTATCGTAGTCTACCGTGAAGTGCCGTTTTCTTTACGAAACCGGTCGGAGCCAGGCACGAGTTTCCAGCAAGGTAGTGTTTTGAAAACCCTATGAATGTCATAATTTTTGTATTATATCGTATTGATCGTCTCCCGGACATGTAATTTCTGTTCTTCCGCTGCCTCGCCGGGGGGCATGATCCGGATCCCAACATAATGGTCGAGTCATTGCGTATGCCTCTTGTCAGTTGAACCGCTTGAGAATGTATCCCTTGTATGTCATGGTAAATTTAAATGTAAAGTTACTAGATTTAGTTGGAGGACATTCGAAGACGGTGGAGATGACGATCAAGATATTGAAGACCGAAGATCTGTAAAAACCGGAAAGCTTTGTAATAGGATTGCATTGCATATTGTATTACCCCTAGGATTGGACCCAGGTCCGTGACTGGCAACCACGGACCGCATAGCTCTCGCGATCGATCATCCCAATGTTTCTTTATAGATGTTGATATATAGTTTAATTGAATCCGCATGTTGCATGTTTTAAATTTGATTTAAAATAAATGCATGAGACCAAAGTTTTTCAAAATTAAAATCCCTCGTTTTAAATATGATTTAAAACTTATATCAAGATAAAATGTTTATTCGATAAACTAAAGGATATTTAAAATTGTTTAAATCTCCCTACCTTCCATCAACAATGGGTGTACGTCGATGCTACCCGTATACATGGCCCGGCTCATATTATTGAGGGGGTCATGTATGCCGGAAAGCTGTCCACGCCATTGACAACTGTTGTGAGTCGATTGGAACTCTCTTTAACGTTGGCTCATATTATTGGGGACGTTAAGGGGACCGTCCTTCACGACTCAACATTGATGGGTCTTTTTGACACGTGATAGTAAACGGCGTCATATTATTGGGCCCTTATTGGACGTGAGGTGAATACATGGAGGTTGCACCGGTTGCAATCGGAAACTACCTTTTTGGGGTCATGGATGGCTGATATTATTCGGGTCCATGATCGCTTGATTGGGCTCCGTGTACCCACTAAAGAAACTTGCTTTCTCGATTTCATTAGAGGGTGGTGAAATCGTTAAAATAGTGGGAGGGTAATTCATAAAATTAATGACCTTGTTTTATGTCTTAGCGATTATTTTATATATAATTAGTGATGATTGTCTGTTTTCTTTCAGTATTACTGCTTATACAATGTCTTCGTTCAAAAACCCACTCGCTGCTATACTGGATAGCAACAAGTTCACCGGTCTGAACTACCAAGACTGGCTCCGCTACCTCAACCTTGTGTTGGATTCGGAGAAACTTCTTTATACGATAGAGAAGTGACCTCCGAAGGAAGCCCCTGCCGATATCAGCCCTGAGGAGATGGTTAAGCTTAAACAATGGTGGGACGACGATGTTAAAGCTCGATGATATGTGATGGCATCGATGTCCAATGAAATACAACGGCGCTTTGAGAAGACAAAGTATGCTGCTGACATCCACTAAAGAAACTTGCTTTCTCGATTTCATTATAGGGTGGTGAAATCGTTAAAATAGTGGGAGGGTAATTCATAAAACTTAACGATCATGTTTTATGTTAGCGTTTATTTTATATATAGTTAGTGATGTATGTCTGTTTTCCTTTTCAGTATTACTGCTTATAAAATGGTTTCGATGAAAAACCCGCTCGCTGCTATACTGGATAGCAACAGGTTCACCGGTCTGAACTACCAAGACTGGCTCCGCAACCTCAATCCTGTATTGGCTTCGGAGAAACTTCTTTATGCGATAGAGAAGAGTCCTCCGAAGGAAGTCCCTGCCGATATCAGCCCTGAGGAGCTGGTAACGCTTAAATAATGGTGGGACGACGAGGTTAAAGATCGATGCTATGTGATGGCATCCATGTCCAACGAAATGCAACGGTGCTTTGAGAAGACAAAGTATGCTTCTGCCATACTCTTTCATCTCAAGGAACTGTACGGGGAGAACTCTCGACATGAGAGGTTCACGGCTGTCAAGGAGTTGATGACGAGCCGCATGCGCGGTGGGACTTCGGCCCGCGAGCATGGGGTTCGTATGATTGGGCTCATTGAAAAGCTGTCGGGCCTTGATATCGCACTTCCACACGAGCTGTTTGTGGATGTACTTCTCCTCTCACTACCCGCTGCATTTGACCCCTTTGTGGTCAACTTCAACATGAACAAGCTGGAAGCCACCCTTGAAGAGGTGGTTAACATGCTTGTAGTGTTTGAGGGGACCATAAAGAAGGACAGACCCGTCCTCCTTATGGGTTCTTCTTCCGTTGCGAAGAAGGGCCCCAGATGCAAGAGCAAGAAGCGTTCTGCTCCTGTGAAGGAGGAAAAGTCCGCCAAGAAGCCAAAGGAAAAGGCTTCCAAACCAAACAAGCATGAGGATGTTTGCCACCACTGCCAAAAGGCTGGGCATTGGAGGAGGAACTGCAAGGAGTACCTCGAGCAGTTGCGAACTGCGAAAGGTATGTTCTATATTGAAATAAATATGTCTCTTAATTCGACTTCTTGGGTACTTGATACCGGATGTGGATCTCACATCTGCAATGATTTGCAGGTGATGACAAGAAGCCGACGTCTTAGAGAGGGTAAGACCCACTTGAGGCTTGGCAATGGAGCAAGAGTTGCTGCTATAGCTATAGGAGATGTTTATTTATTTCTGTCTTCTGATTTTAAGTTGTTGTTGCGAAACGTTTTATTTGTTCCCAAATTAATAAAGAACATTATTTCTATTTCTATGCTTGATAGAGATGGATATTCTTGTATGTTTGCTAATTCGATTTGCAATATTTACAAGAATGAATGTTTAATTTGAATTGGGGAACGCGAAAACGATTTATACACCTTAACATTAAAAGACGTTCCAACTCGCGATGTCGAAGCACACACAACAACGATTAAACGGAAACACGATAACTTGAACCCAGCACATGCGAGGCTAGGTCACATTTCTCTAAGTACGATGAACAAGTTAGTTAGGAGTGACTTGTTTGATCTGTCAGACATTAACTCTCTACCAACTTGTGAATCTTGTCTTAAGGGAAAGATGACCAAGCAACCCTTCAAAGGCAAGGATGAGCATGCTCAAGGCCTATTGGATTTGATCCATACTGATGTGTGCGGCCCGTTTAGTATTGGTACTAAATACGGTCACACATACTTCATCACCTTTACCGACGATTACTCTAGGTATGGGTACCTGTACTTGATGAAGTACAAGTCTGAATCCTTTGAAAGGTTCAAAGAATTCAAGGCTGAAGTAGAAAATCAATTAGGCAAAAGTATTAAAGAA
>KV018471.1:2956-14889 GCA_001598015.1 Dorcoceras hygrometricum
CAAACTCTGTTCGCACTGATTTTTGCTTTCGTTATATGGGTTTACGAAATATTTCGGATTTCTGGGTTACTGTGTGTAACTGATGGCCTCGACCCCTTAGAGGAGCAATACTTAGGGACTGATCAGTAAACCATAGACACGAAGTAAGCATCAGTGCTATCTGTCAGGCTATGCTATCTGTTATGCTATGCTCTGTCATGCTATGCTTGCTCTGCTACGCTATGCTCTGTTATGCTATGCTTTGCTCTGTTATGCTATGCTCTGTTCTGTCTAAACTCTGTTATGAGATCCGTTATTCAGTATATGTATAAGTATGTTTTGTATGCTCGAATGGTATCCCCCACTTGCTGAGTGTTTCCCCAAACACTCACCCCTTACTTCTCCACCCAGATAAGAATGAAGAGCAGGCAGAAGAAGAAGAGCAAAAACAAATCTGGGGCTGGTGAAGATTTAGATTCTCGTTTGATTATGTATTTTTCGCTTCCGCACTCCGTTATTTAAATTTTTAATGTAAAAACGTTATTACTTTGGATATGTAATAGACTGGTTTGAGCTATGCTATGATGGCTTAATGTTTTACAATTTTTAAATTGTTTAATATTGCCGATGTCATGAGTCTCGGTCTCGGGACGTGACAAAAACAACGTCGCTCCAGACACGTCAGCAAAACTGATGAGATAAACGCACACAACAGCGATCGCTACAGGAACTTTGACTGGCGTTGACGTCTGAATGTAATGCTAACGAAACCAACAGCTGAAATCCACGTAAGCGTTACTGCTGATCCTCGCCACTAACACCAACGTAGAAGTCCACGTCAGCATTGTTTTTAATTCCTGCCACGTCAGCATTGCTGCTGCTTCCCAACACAACGCAACACCTAAATGACGGCGTTTCACTAAAATTTCACGACCACTCACGCAAACGCCCAGGGACTCAGATCTCGCCCAAAAACGACGGCGTTCACTTCTAAACGCTGGGAATCAGATCTCATTCACAACTTCACCTATCAACTCCATTTCTTAAACAGATTTCATCCGATAATTCCTGCGACTAAAATCTGAACAACTCCCCGAGAGATCTGAAATTCTCAAATCAGATTTCACCAAAAATCTCAAATCTGAAAATTCCAAAATTCTAAATTTGAATTTCGCAATCCTCACAGAATATAAGCTGAAGAGCTTTTTGGTACAAATCAAATGAATACCCCAGGGCCTCTATTTATAGATTTTCCATGGGCTTGAACTGGCTTAATGGGCTTGGGTCGGGCCCAGGCCCAGAGCGCACATTCGTTTCAAGTCCATCACTGTGACTCCATCATAATCCCGATCGACGATCAGATCGGACCGATCTACACAGTTTACAAAACTGAGCATTATGATGCGAAAACAATTTTTCAGACCACCTAATCCAAAATAGCAGTTTGGCCCCTGCAAGTTTCAAGGATAGTCAAACTAGCCCAAACTTTAGGGAAATTGCATTTTGACCCTATTTAATCTTAGGAAGTCTCACTTCCATCCTTCCTCCTCCTATACTCAACAAATTGAGCTTAATTTCCGTGCGGGAATTGAGAAACCAGTACTTGTGTGACCCTCAGTGGTTCAGGGATACAGCTAGCCGTGGGCTCACAACATTTGTGACTCCGGAACCACATTTTCGGACTAACCCATCGGATCATGGTAAAGCGTCTAGCAACATCGCCCCATGATCCCCTAGGTATCACTGATAGTGCGTGCAAGAACAGTAGGTCATGGTTAGCGTACAGTACGGTCCTTTCAACACAAATATCCCAATCAGATCAACGACCATTGGTCAATCGAGGGTCGCTAGAGATCCAATAACCATGCATACATCTTGGAGATCAAATAGTGACATCACGTGTGTTGCTAGGCAAACCCATTTACCCAAAACACATCTAGTACTCGGGCCAGATATTTGGCACACTATTATCTCCTCAGATAGCATAGGATATCCACGCACAATGGCGAGCGGTGAATCCTTGACAACGAAGCATCGACTCTTACATGCATCGGGACCTCACCCAACCCTGCCACCTGTGGAGATCAAATAGTGACATCACGTGTGTTGCTAGGCAAACCCATTTACCCAAAACACATCTAGTACTCGGGCCAGATATTTGGCACACTATTATCTCCTCAGATAGCATAGGATATCCACGCACAATGGCGAGCGGTGAATCCTTGACAACGAAGCATCGACTCTTACATGCATCGGGACCTCACCCAACCCTGCCACCTGATGACCCCAACTGAGTTGGTAAACGGGTCAAAGTGAGACACCTATCATGTAGAGTCTCAATGACGTTTAGAGCAACCAAGACCTCGGACTTAATCCACTCGAAAAATGGTAACCACTTGGAAAGTCCGAACGAGGGTAGTTCGATATATCACCAGGTCAATCCATCTGCATGCTCAGAACATCACAATGTTCCCTACCAATGAAACGTGGTACTTCACATCGCAGATGCTAGTCTCAAACTCGGGCGTCCTTATCCTCATTTTGACGGCCCAATCGACTAGGAACGAGTTTAGAACACACAGTGACTATTAGATGTGTTTCATGATGGCCATCATATCCACTATCACATCTAACATACACTATGGTGCATTCTAGGTCTTTATCCAACACAATTGTTAACATTACAAAATAATGAAGATAAAGAATGCCATAAGAGAATACGAATTTCATAGATAAAGATCGTTTTACAAAAAGTCAACAAGAACCCACACGCCACAAGTTGGCTAGTTGGGCACCTACTCTAACAATTCCCGCTGAGATTCTGCACGCTACGTAGAAACATTAGAAACACAATAGCAAGTTTTGTGTAATTCAAAACTCAGATCTGGATCTATTTACACAGATCCATCAATATGTTTTTATATTCGGCATTAGGACCATTGTCGGGGTATGTCACGGGGATGTGTTGTTCTATTGCTAGTTTGTTTCTATGTTGAGCGAGAGACTCATCTCGTTGTTTGTCGTTGTAGGGTCACTCTATGTTTGTATGCTGTTAATTGTTGTAATGGCTGGTTGAGTTTCAACAGTTGTAAAAACCAGTATTTGGATGTCAATGTATTTTTAAATTATGTTTTCAAAATCAGGCCAAGCATTTTGTATGCTTTCGCTATTGTTTTGCATGGTTATTTCTCTGATTGTTCAAGAGGCTTGACAAAATGAATTGCAGATTGTTTGAGGGTACGTACAGATTGATGTGATGCGTTTGACCTCTCTGCATTGATTTGTAGTCATTGGAACTACTCTTAGATAATTCCAGATTTGCAGAGATATGGTTCAAACTGAAGACGGCACAAAGTTGCTAAAAAGGGCAATTCATTTAATGGAGATGTACGTTCATCGTACAAGCATTTATGTCGCCGCAGAGATTTCAATTTGGATACATTCTATGTGTCTACTGGTAACATTTATTACCATTTTATCCAAAGGATATAAATAGAAAAGCAGAGAAGATGTGAGAATATACCCGACCCATTTTACAAAATCAACAAACTCACGAACCTACAAGACTTCACAAGCGAAAAAAAATTTCATCTGTTTAACCAGATCACAGCTAGTTACACACGCATCGATTGCTTATTCAATTATTTGTGTTACACAGTCTTCTATACACACACTCTATAGTGTTGAGCCTTCACTATAAATCATAAATAGAGAGTGTTGAGTGCTAGATTTTCACAACCAGCTTAGAGTTGTGTTACTGGTATTACGAACCAGATCATGGGTCTGTGTTCTTGGTTCAGTGCTAAGAGTTCTTGCAGCTGCTATTCGTTGGATCGGGTTTGTACAAGTGGTTGTATAAATCAAATCTTGGTCTGAAGCAGATTCATTGGAAACCGCTGTCAGGTGACACATGTACATTCTTGCAAAATATCGAGAAATGCTTCTAAGAAAATTTTTAGATTCACACCGTAAATATTTACTCCAGGTCAACAATGGACAGCAATGGCTTCTCAGATCTTTGATATTTTGCCTACTGCCCATTCTAAATCTCTGGAAGAACTTCAGGCACAGCAGCAAGAGCATGGAATAATAATGGATCGACCAAGATCCTCTCAATTTTTTAAAGATTTTGATGACATTAATGGTTCCGTTCTCGCCCAATTTTACTCTCTGGCCAAATCCATCATCTGGGTAAGGCCAATGATCTTAGTCGATGGGATTTGGACGCCTCTACAGGGCAATGACTACTGGAGGAGCAGTTGCCGGTTATCCATTTTTGTAAATAGGAAAAGGTTTCTAGAAAGAATAATTGAAGAAAATTTTGTTCTGCATGGTTATTTCATAGAGCCTGTTCAGTATTGGGGAGCCGCCCCGTCAATAATCAAATCCTGGGGATGGTTCCGAGTTTGTTTAGATATTTTTCGATACAGCATGTTTGGTTGTCTTCACCCAGTCAGGGATGAAAATTTTTGCAGGGAGATTGTGGCTATCAGTTCAGTTGAAGAAGTGGTTGAGAAACTTCCCTCCAACCTTTGCAGTGTGATTCATCAGGGTCAAGCTACAAAAATTTTTGTTGGTTATTTCAGTGATTCAGTTGTACATCAAGGTTTAAATAGTACTCCCGATATGGATTCAGTATCTTCTGATTGTTCTACAGTTTATCATTCTCCATCTCCACAGCATGATTCTTTCCTTCTTTCCAAGTGGCGGAGACAGAACCAAGTGTACATAGAGAATCGTCTTCAGTGTCGTCAGTCTTTTGCAGTGTGATTCATCAGGGTCAAGCTACAAAAATTTTTGTTGGTTATTTCAGTGATTCAGTTGTACATCAAGGTTTAAATAGTACTCCCGATATGGATTCAGTATCTTCTGATTGTTCTACAGTTTATCATTCTCCATCTCCACAGCATGATTCTTTCCTTCTTTCCAAGAGGCGGAGACAGAACCAAGTGTACATAGAGAATCGTCTTCAGTGTCGTCAGTCTTAGTTTCTGATCCTAATGCACAAGTAGATATGGTTCAGCGACCAGACTCTCAAATTCCCACTGTTGATTCTCCTATGCGATTTAACTCCGATGATCTTTCTCTGGATGACACCGCGGATAATAAATTCTCGTTACCAGCTGTTACTACCGAGCTTTCTGCCTCTCCTGATGCTCTCAGGACCTTTCTATCACAGCGTCTTGACACTCAGACAAAGGATATTAGGCAAATTGATGATTCTCAAAATGATGTATTATCCAAGCTCAATACACTTGAAAAGGGCCTTCATGACACTCTGCGGCAACTAGAAGAAACCTTCCGAAATTTGATTCAGAGTGCTCGACAAGATGGCCGAACTCTAGATGATGTCCAGACACTTCGATTTAATGAGTTCAGGAAAGTTGTTCTGGCTCACAGTGCTTCTGTTACTGCTGATTTGATGGATGTTTGGAAGGAAGTGAAAGGGCTTAATGCTAAAGTCACTTATTTGGATGAGCAGGTTGCTACAATACGGAGTGAATTTCTCGATTTCCGAGCAAAAGAATAGGAAAACTACTTAAACCTGTCTACCCAACTTGGTGACATCATCGATTATCTAAGAGGCGGTGATTCCAAAAAGGGGGAAGGTAGCAGCAGCCGCCCTCAGCCGCCTCCTGATGATCATGATAGACCTACTGGAGAAGGCAGTGCTAACAGAGAAGCTGGGATCGGAGGTGATGGAAGGAACAGAGGTGGAAGTGGTTCTAGTGGAAGTCAGAGTAGAGGAAACAGGAGTGGATCTACAAACAAAATGGGATCTGGTGGTGAGTCGCCTGTTCGTGGTGTTAGATATGGTCCATATCCACCAACTGGCGTACCCAAAAGAAGTGTTAAACATTAGATAACTGGAGAACGAGATTTTTAGGATTCCTTAACTATTCTTGTACAAATCCTATGTTACAATTTTTAGTTAATGAAAGTTATGATTTCAACAGACCTTGCGCACTTCACTTTTGATCATCTATATAAGTCTTAAGGCTGCTAAGTTTTGTCATCACCAAAAAGGGAGAAATTGTTAAGATAAAATTTATAATTTTGGTGATAACAAAAATAAGACAAGAATTGGACTTAATGATGTCATTCGAGTAATTACTCTTTAGGGTTAACAGATGTTTCCTTTAGGGTTAAAGATTTGATCATATTGGTTTTGGAACATTTGAATTATTGGGTCAGATTTCTACTGTTCAAAGTGCTTTGAGAGTGATCATATCTGTCAACAGAATTCGTTACTGAATCATAGAATATCTGTCAACATACTTCGATTATTGAATCGGCGATGGTGTTTGTCAACAGAAATGTCAGTTGTATTAGTGTGAATAGTTGAGGTAACAGATCCTTCCTATTTATAGATTTACGAAAAAGGGGGATATCAACAGATTTTGTCATTCTACCAATGATGATATCTGCCAACAGAATTTGTCATTCAAACAGCGATGACTTATGCCAACAGATACCGTAACAGTTTGTCTAATAGATAACAGCAATGGTTGCTGTCAACAAAATTTTTCTCATTTTGGTAGTCAGATATTTTTTACTGTGACAGTTTTGTATTTGGACACCAATGAACTATTCAATCGTCTTTGAG
Organism: Dorcoceras hygrometricum; assembly: GCA_001598015.1. Classification (NCBI taxonomy): domain Eukaryota; kingdom Viridiplantae; phylum Streptophyta; class Magnoliopsida; order Lamiales; family Gesneriaceae; genus Dorcoceras; species Dorcoceras hygrometricum. The sequence continues at coordinate 9,543 of KV018471.1, forward strand.
AAAGATAGATCTGTTTAACAGAACAATTTCAGGCGCAAACGTTGAATCGATTCAAACGGGATCACATATTCAATTTGGAGAGAATCAATGGTCTCGATCAAGTCATACAAATTGCCTGGAATTAAGGAGACAATATTGATACTATTTTGGGTAAATAGTACACAGTATCAGAGGACGTTTTACGGTGTTTGCACAAATACGGAAAACGGCTTTTTGGTTTTGACAAAGCGCAATTTGCCTTAGTGGAGCAGTGTATACCTTAATTGTGATTTGTTGAAGATTTTCAGAGGAAAAGCTTTTATGGCCGTTGAGAGCAAAGGGTATAAATAGCAGAAGTTTGAATTGAAGAAGCTCTCTTTCACACTCAACTACTTGCCGTCACTTTGCCATTATTTTGTCTCAAATAATCTCAAGCTTTCTCTCTATCAAAGTTATCTCACAAAAGCTCGCAAACTCGAAGAACACTCAGCCAGTGCTTATTGTTCTATCTTCGAGTTCATCTTCTGGTTTATTATTGAATCAAGTTTCTTAGATTAGAAATCAGAAGATATACAGACTTCAATAGTAGTGTATCACATTGTAAAATCAATTTGAGTATGTAACAAACGCGCTACTGAAATCCGTTTGAGAAAATCACTCAGTATTGTAAAACAGCAGCTGCGACTGCTTGTTGGTGTTTGAGATTGCTATGAGTTCACGTTAAGTGTTGCTTGCGTGACCGGGTGTTTGCAAAAGGTATGTAACCATCAAATCTTCTAGTGGATCCTTCCTGAAAATGAAGAAGGGGAGACGTAGGATCTTTATATTCAAACTTCCAGAAACAAACTCTTGTTCCTTTAACTTTTACTTAACGAATTTATTTACTGCTTTACACTTTTCACTGATTGATTGACTTTATTCCGCACACATTTTGTTAGCCAAGAAATCAGCCTTTAACTGAGATACCTTAAATCTGGTAACTCAGATTTAGGTTAAGCGGGTGCTTGTAAAACTGTTTTAAAAGGTTTCGAAAATTTAAAAATACCAAGAGTTCATTCAACCTCCCCTTCTGAACTCTTGCAACTATTTTTTGAACCACATTGATCCTATCACGCCGTTCGAGGCTTTGTATGGCAGGAAGTGCAGATCGCCAATATGTTGAAAGAAGTGGGGGAGAAGCAGCTGTCTTCCCCAAATTTTGTGCAGCAGATGAAGGATCATGTGGATCTTATTCGGCAGCGAATGAAAGGTGCCCAGGATCTCCAAGCCAGTTATGCGAATAAGAGTCGTCGACCTCTCGAGTTTCAGGTTAGTGATCTCGTTTTCCTTAAAGTTTCTCCATTTCGCAGTGTTATGCGCTTTGGTCACAAGGGAAAGTTAGCCCCTCATTATATTGGACCGTATGAAATTGTTGAGAGGATTGGCCCTTTGGCGTATCGGCTTTTATTGCCACCAGAATTATCTTCTCTACATGATGTCTTTCATGTTTCTATGTTGAGGAAGTATGAGCTAGATCCGTCTCACGTACTGAGAACTAAAGAGGTTGATCTAGATCAGACGTTAAGTTACGTTGAGTATCCCTTGCAGATCCTAGATAGAAAAGAGAAATAGTTGAGGAATAAAACCATTTCGTTGGTAATGGTGCAATGGAGCAAACATGGTAGGGAGGAAGCTACCTGGGAGCTGTAAGAGAAGATGCAGCATGAGTGGTCGCATCTGTTTGCGTGAGTGTTGCATCAAATTCCAATAGTTGTTTGTTCAGTTATCTTGAACTCTTGGGTTCAGTTGAGTTGTTCCTGTACTTGTTGATTTCGAGGACGAAATCGTGTTTTAGTGGGGGAGAGATGTGAGACCTGTGTTTTCGCAATCAGGTGTTGGTCGGGTTTGGACCAGCTGTTGGTCGATGTGCTTGGCGTAGACATCGAATTTGCCTAAGTGTTGAAATCAGCAGTTGGAAAGATATCAGATGTCGCGGGAGAGATATTTGTTCAGGTTTTGCATCAGCCGTGAGAGATCACGTCAGCTGTTGATATTTCAGTCGTTGTGTTTTGGTAGGAAGCAGCAACAATGCTGACGTGGACTTTAGACGTTGGTGTTTTAGCGCGTGTCCAGCTGTTGCGAGAAACCAGCTGTTGGTTTCGTTAGCGAGTTTTGTATCGGGTAGCGAAACTACGTCGTTTAGTTAAGTTCAAACAACAGTGTGTTGAGTGGAGCGCTTTGTATCAGCTGTTGGTTATGATAGACATCAGCTGTTGAGAGATTTGGTGCGTTGTTTTATTCAGCTGTTGGTTGTGGATCAGCTGTTGGTAGTGAGGTGACGTGTCCCTCTGCGACGTCATTTGGTTGTTGGTGCGATGCCGTTTAGTCTTAGCGTTATTTGAAAGATTCACTGCTGGTTAATATAATAGCGATGGGCAAAGGCTGATGCGAGATCTCAGCTACTGGTTGAGAATATTAGTGGCGACAACTGTTTTGTCGGTGGGATCTGTTCTGGCTTCTGTCGGCTGTTGAGTGTGTATTTAATAGAGGACTTGGCTGATGTTCTCTATTATTGGTTCCCTGATACTTAGCAAATATTTCCTTCGTTTCCAAATCCTGTCGCGATACCCTAGTTACTGTTCACCATAACCTTATCCATCCTAATTGCCGGTGGTAGACAACTCTGACGAGAGTGAGAGTGGTAGCGTTGGACTCCTCTCGCTAAGGCGCTTTGTTCTATACCTCTTGCTTTGGAGGAGCTGGAAGAGGATCGCAGGATCGCTAAGACATTTCCCTTGTGTAGTTTGCTAGCATAAGCGTTCCCTACCGTGCCGATAGATCGTTCGGGTAAGTAAAGATTCTACCTTTAAGCTTTGTTAGAGCTTTTCGTTGAGTTAGGAGGGTAGATAAGCGCTGGTGGAGTTGTAGCTCCCAGCTGCTGTTGTTTTGTGATTCGGCCTTTGAGCAGTAGCTTGTGTTGGTTTAGCAGGTGACAGATCTGTGTTGATCGGACTTCGTTGTAGCATCTGTGTGTGGTAATTGTAGCTCAGAAGCTGGTGAGGTACGGATGTTGAGCTTATATTACGGCTGAAATTGGCATGGATATTATGTTGTTTGCTGTGTGTGCATAGCTAGTTGTTTATATGCTGTTCAGCTGTTGCATTGCATACGCACTATCATTTCCATTTCAGCTGTTGTAGCCGTGCTTTGTTGTTGCTCTGTTTTCTTACCAGGATGCGAGGGCGAGCGGCAATACCGCACTCTCATCTCCCTGCTGGTCTGTTAGCCCTCATGCGCCGAGTGGTTAACTACCACAGTTCATGGGTTGGGCAACAACAGGTTGAGTTGTTGTTGCATCTGGTATTCAGGTGTGGTGTAAAGATGAGCGGGTAATTCCCGTGTTCTTGTACACACACCAGTGGCCACCATTCTTCGCAGAATCTGTTGTCAGCTGTTGAATTCTTCGGCTCCTTGTTCAGTTGTAGCCTCCGGTTGTTGCATTGTTTCTTCATGCATAGCATCTGCATCTTATCTTTTGCTATTCATTGCTGTTTTATAGTTGCTCTCCGTACTGGAGTTTGACCCCGAGGTCCCTCTGGGGCTGTTGTGTTTGTTTACATGTCTGTTGTTCAGGTTTTCCAGGATTTGCAGCTGGTCGAGGTTATGATACAGCTTGTGGTGCCCCGGGAGGTGGTTAGAGTGTCCCAGTTATATATAGTATTTATATGCACTGGTATCACTTCGGGTGATGCTTAGTCTTATATAGTTGGTAGACCATCTGTACTTGTGTTGTATTCAGCCGTTGGGCATTTGTTGTACTTGAATGTTTGTGGTGTTGTGGATTTATAAAACTGGTATTATTTGGAGTACTATTGTATTTTAAATTACGTTATCTTTCTGTCAGGCCAAGAGCAAAAATTTTACCCGCTTTTTTAGTAGCTTCCGTATGTTTTGCGTGTTTTGTCTCTGATGTGAGCACGAGGCCTGAAAGCCGAGGAATGCCATGTGCTGTATTTCCTTTCAGTGTAGGTTGTGGTACTTGTATGTGATTAAATGTTGTACTTTTGTGCTGAGAGTTTTTTTTTAATAGTGGGATATTTTATGTATTGTGTATTTTAAATTATTTGTTTAAACCGTCAGGCCTTAAGCGAAAAATTGGCCACTATTTCATTGCTTCTGCGTTGTGCTTTATGTGGTTTTGCTCTGATTAGTGCACGAGGCCTGACAGGAACTTTATATGAATTCACTATTGTTGTAATGGATCTTAATACAGATTTGACAAAAACATCAAAAACAACAATATCTATGACACGGAAACACTGGCCTTCGATAAACACAACACCACAACTGGATCAGCTCTCACCGCCTGTCTGCCTCAGATCTGCCTCACATGAACCATTAAAGCTAATGAGTCTAGGGCTCAGCAAGTAAAACTGAGAGTAACGAAATGACTTAATGCAGGCAGACACATTCGTAGGTTAAAATAACATGGTTTAAAGGAAGTCAGTTAAACATAAACTTATCTAGTAAATCAGATTTGGGAATCAACCCAGATCTCATATATATTTTCTTGTGACTTATGGCTTAGAAGCTCTCCTTAGGTCCGTAGGCGCTTGATCAAACTACATTCATTAATTCAGTTACTATATGGCATGTGCCCAATATGAAGGGGCAACTAATTCTTTCGACAGCTGCTCACCCTTCCAATGTTATCGTTTGTTATCTATGCCATAAATCCTTTAAACTAAACATTCCTTCCTTTAACAAACATTTACCGACTTGTGAATCCTGTCTGAAAGGAAAAATGACCAAGCAACCCTTCAAGGGCAAGGGTGAACGTGCCCAAGGCCTATTGGATTTGATCCATACTGATGTGTGCGGCCCATTTAGTATCGGTACTAAATACGGTCACACATACTTCATCACCTTTACCGATGATTACTCTAGGTACGGGTACTTGTACTTGATGAAGTACAAGTCTGAATCCTTTGAAAAGTTCAAAGAATTCAAGGCTGAAGTAGAAAATCAGTTAGGCAAAAGTATTAAGGCACTTCGATCTGATCGACAGTCCTCAGTTGCAGCAGCTGGAGGATGTTGATTGAGTTGTTCCCAGTCCTCAGTTGCAGTGACCTGGATAGAGGTTGGTGGGTGGTTGTGTCCACTTGAAATTCCGTGCGACCTGGCGGGTGGCTTCCGCGCAGGTGCGACGATGAGCCACTCTATTTTCCATTGGGTGCGATACCCAAGTACTATGAGGATTTGGAGATGTCCTGCTTACGTGAAGCAGACAGTGGGAGATAAGATGGATACGAGATCCATCCCATCTTACTTCATTGGGTATCCAAAGAATTCCATTGGATACATTTTCTACTATCCCAACGAGACAAAA
>KV018471.1:29422-55795 GCA_001598015.1 Dorcoceras hygrometricum
AAGGAATACGCTAATCGATCAGCTGCAAGGAAAAGCGCTAACACGTGTATATAAATGAATAGTACCAGTCGCAAGACTAATACCAGCTGAAATGAACAGTACTTGAAACGAATAAAGCAACTGCTGAATTATCACTATGGAATGTATCTGCTGATGAACAGTGCATCTGCTGATTGTATGAAAACCACGCAACTGCTGAATTCTAACAAAGGAAATACAGCTGCTGAATTTAAAATCACAATGCAGCTGCTGATTCCTAATCAAAGGAAAACAACTGCTGATATTAACAAGGAAAGACGCATCTGCTAATGAACAGTGCATCTGCTGATTTTACGAAGACGCTTGCAATATCTAAACAATGATTTCGCTACCAGCCGTCGCCTATTAACATTTTAATTTGTTAAACACCAAACCTTCTCTTAAAGAAAGCATTTCACCTCCTTAAAACATTTTCCAATCGATTTAAAATCCAGCTCGTGCATCGCTCCTTGGAGTCACCTGCTGGAACCAGCCGCAGCGCATCTTACCTGCTGATTTCAACAATTCAGCAGACACATAACATTTAAAATTGCCAAAATGGCCCAAAAGATTAGTAAAATGCATAAATGTGGTCCTACGGATTTTTGGGGCGTTACAATATATATATATATATATATATATCGGACACTTGAGCAACCCCTCAGGGCTCCACTAGCTGACACATCACTTGGGCCAGCTGAAGTACCTGGGTAACCTGAATGGCAAACAACACAACCGAATAATCCCAGAGGGACAAGGGGTCAAACCCCAGTACGGAGAACAAAGTAAAACAGCATGTGAAGTATGTATGACATATGCAACATGCTATGCAAATGCGTGTCCGGTCGCAAGAACATAGGGTATCAAACCATAAGCCAAACAAAACGATCAATATCAAACCGTAAGTACTAGTTTTTGTTTTTAGCTTCGATTAGAACCAGTAATCGTATTTGGGGTGTAGGTTTGAGCTGGGTTGTGCTGGTAGCTCCCGGATCTATTTCAGTCGTAGTTTTTCCCGAGCTGATTTCGTGTATTTTGAGCAGATTGTAACTTGGTGGTCGATTGAACATTTCTGTCGAGACTTCTCCAAGAGATCTAGGGAAGCAGAAGACGGTTGGCCAGAGCTGATTGCTTCAGTGCGCTAGCTGTCTCGTGTTGGTGTTCTGCTCTTTTTGCGAGCTGTGTGAGGTATTGTTGGTCAGGAGTTGAGGTACGGATCGGAACTGGTAACTTATATCTTTCTTAGAGTATAAGTATGCGCTCTGTGCTGTTTACGTGTTGTGTTCAATCTAATCTGTTTTCGCTGCTTGCGTTATATGTTGATCATGTCATGGCATAGAATGCATCCATATATCATATTGAGCCTTGATATCCTTAGAAAGTTGATGTATTACTTTTACATGAGTTGTTTCCTCGTGGAGTATTTTGTTGATGTTCATGCTTACGAGGGATAGCACTGTGGACGCACCGGGTAGCTCCCTCCCACCCCACCCCCCTCAGTTGCTGTGACCTGGATAGGTGGTGGCGGGTGGTTGTTGGACACTTTGTTATGCCGTCGTGGCTGCGCGCGTAGCTCTCGTCGCCCGCAATGATGTGCCACATCTATTTTCGGTTGGGACCGTCCGGGTATCTCCCGTACTCCCGATGACATTTCCACATGTTGATATTGACCGTTTTGTTTGGCTTACGGTTTGATACCCAATGTTCTTGAAACCGGACACGCATTTGCATAGCATGTTGCATATATCATACATACTTCACATGATGTTTTACTTTGTTCTCCGTACTGGGGTTTGACCCCTTGTCCCTCTAGGACTATTTGGTTGTGTTGTTTGCCATTCAGGTTACCTAGGTACTTCAGCTAGCCCAGGTGGTGTGTCAGCTAGTGGAGCCCTTAGGGGTTGTTCAAGTGTCCGTATATATATATATCCAGGCCACGGCAACTGAGGGGAGGGAGCCACCTGGTGCGTCCTCAGTGCTATCCATTGTAAGCATGAACATCAACAAAATACTCCACGAGGAAACAACTCATCTCAAAAGTAATAAATCAGCTTTCGAAGGATATCAAGGCTCAATATGATATATGGATGAATTCTATGCCATGACATGATCAACATATAACGCAAGCAGCGAAAACAGATTAGATTGAACACAACACATAAAAGCACAGAGCGCATACTTATACTCTAAGAAAGATATAAGTTAACAGTTTCGATCCGTACCTCAACTCCTGAACAACAATACCTCACACAGCTCGCAAAAAGAGCAGAACACCAACATGAGACAGCTAGCGCACTGAAGCAATCAGCTCTAGCCAACCGTCTTCTGCTTCCCCAGATCTCTTGGAGAAGTCTCGACAGAAATGTTCAATCGACCACCAAGTTACAATCTGCTCAAAATACACAAAATCAGCTCGGTAAAAACTACGACTGAAATAGAGTCGGGAGCTACGAGCACAACCCAGCTCAAACCTACACCCCAAATATGATTACTGGTTCTAATCAAATCTAAGAACAAAAACTAGTATTACCCGAAGTCGCTACCTGAACCGAAGAAAAATTTGTTGGAAATCGTGAAAAATCGTACGCTTCGAATATCTTCGCGCTCACTCTTCCGACCAACCATCGGATCCAAGATCGGTAGGTAAAAGACGGGTTGAAGAGAGGAACCCGATGATACCAACTTGCTCCAAGCTGAGTCGTCTACCACCAGCTATCGGAGAAGATAAGGTTCAGTGAACAGTAAGGAGGGTTTCACGACAGGGTATCAGCTCAGGCTCTCGAGGTGAAAGAAAATATCTAAGTGTCGGAAAATGACTAACACTTGGTCAAAGTCTAAGTATATGCAACTATCGTTCCCGTGATCTGATCTTACAGTAACCACCGACCATCTCAGGCCTCAAAGCTAATACCAGCTTGGGACGTCTAGTTCACCTCTAAGCTATCTTCATCTTAGTACATCATGTACCACTCTAAGTTTACTCCCCATTCAGTACTTACCAAATCGACACGCTACAAACAGCACAACGTCGATAGATCAGCTCAGATCTTATGCGATATTATCACAGGACCAATAGATCACACTCACAGACAGATCACGCTCACTGCTCAGCTATCGTTCCCTAATCATCTCTGGTGCACCACTCAGCTCTCGCGCACTAATCAGCTATCATTTCACACAGATCGCACGCCTTCCAACACAAAAGAACTAGATTAGATCACACCTTATCTGACCATACGAAATAGTTCACACCATGCCCAACAGTATCAGATCACGCACTGGTCAGCTCTCGCACTCCAAACAGCTCTCGCTTGATATGAAAGCCACAAACAGCTCTCGCCTAAGCTGTGCATCAGCATCTGCTTGCGACTAAGCTGATTTCACCAATCAGCGCGGCACAACACTCGCATCTGCCAGCTCGGGGAACCAAGTACATCCCCCAAGCTGAATCCAGCTCACGTTCAAACTCAAATCAGTTTACACTCATACAACATCTTCTGGAACTGCTCGCTTCTACATTGTTTTCCCAAATCAGCTCGCAATAGAACAACCAGCTCAGTGATTAGGATAGCAGTTCAGCTCCGACTATTCCACTCACATCATCTCACACCTCATCTGATCCATACTAAACCTGATAATCCACTTAATTAATTCATACTAATCTTCCAGTTCTCACATTCTCTCCCACTAGAAAAGGATTTCATCCTCAAAATCAAATCACAAACTCCAAAATTCAAACTAAATACCAAATCTGATCGAAACACCAGTAGCAACCACAGAAACCATAACTGATGTACATTAGAAAACCAGCAAAACACTCAGCAACTCTAAAGCTCTCAGAACAGCTACTAACCAAGAGTCCAAGATAACGCAGAAGGCAACAACAAGCAACAGATTACATGGGGTAATTCGATACATACTCAAACAAATGAGGACACTCTTGCCACATTTTCACCTCTAATTCCCATTTAACTTCTTCTCTTCCATGATTGCTCCATTGGACCATCACTAAGGAATGGTTTTGTTCCTGGGCTACTTCTCCTTTCTATCCAAAATCTGCAATGGATACTCAACATAGCTCAAGGTCTGATCCAGATCTACCTCGTCAGCTCGCAACACTGAGAAGGATCCGGCCATACTTCCTCAACACGGACACATGAAACACGCCATGTGTTAGGATCGTAAAAAACATATTAAGTGCATTAAAAAAATTATTTTTTTTAAAACAGCAAGCAATCAATATACCAGATCGCGCCTAAGCTGATACCAGCTCGGAGCGCTGCTCCGAGCTGGTCGCATGATCTGTTCTATTAAATCTTGAACTGCAATAGCTCATGTTCTTGAAAGGTTTTGAGCACCGAGAAGTAGATCAGGTATGATAAAAATAATGCGAAAATAAACCTGAACTACCCTCTGTAAATTGAAAGCTAAATAAACTGGTTTTAAACAAATGTATGCAGATGTAAATGCATTAAGCAGTAAAGAAAATATGCTGCAATTTGTTTATGGAAGTTCGGAGCCGATATCCTACGTCTCCCCTTCTTCCGCAATCCTGAAAGATCCACTAGAGGACTTTTATTGCAGCGACCCTCGCTACAACCCGATCCTACGATCAGCAGCCGCAAGAACTCCTAGCCATCACTGCACACCAGCCTCAAGCTGCATATGTCTAACTCACTTCTTTACTACCTCAGTGAGAAAGGCTACAGACACTTCTTTAACGTCTCAGTGCGAAAGACAGCGTAGACTTGTTTAACGTCTCGGTCCAAAGACTACAATGATTTTGTGTTTTTGATTCACTCACTAATCTATACAGCTCATCTCTCGAAACTGTGAGTGAATCGTGTGTGAGAAATTACAGTGTAAGCTCACTCTCTCATATATTTCTCACACACTGGGAAGTGCTTCTGTGAAAGCTGTTCTCTCTGTTTTCTCCCTCTGTTTTTTATCTTCCTTGCACGCTTGTTATGCTCATCGTCTTCTTCATATAAATAGCCATGTGCAGTTTTTTCCCGTTGGACACATCTTTCCAGCTGTTGATAAGTCTTCTGAAAAGATTCTGGCACGATTGTACTTTGTGTCCTTTCACATTTAATGCGTCCGTAGGCTTTATGACTTTGAGCTCTGTCCACATTTAATTTTGCATTCATTGCTGACTTTGAGTACGAGATAGTGTACTTGATGTGGATAGGATGAAGCAAATCAGTTTGAATTAATACAATGCAATCTCCACAATACTTGTGTTCAAACTGCTTTGTTCGTCAGAGCTGGTTTGTCCTTAACCAGCTTGGTTCCAATCTGGTTTTCTCAACTAGGCTACTCTTGATCTTATCTGCTCTTGCTCCAAGCTGGTGAAACATCTTGGGTGTCCTCTGCGATCTGGTTGTCCTTTGCTGGACCAGCTCGGGCGTTCCCTCACTGTACCAGCTTGGATATCCTTCACTAGACCAGCTTGGACGTCCCCTCACTGTTCTAGCTTGGAAATCCTCTTAATCTACTCTTGGTTCGATCTGCTATCAGCTTGCGTTCATTTGCTCTTCTTCTTCGCAACTTATCTCTGTACTGTTCGCTTCCTTTACCAGCTCGCTTCCGATCAGGTTCAAACTTTCCTGCGCACTTCATTTAAACTGTTAGTAAAATAACAACAGGTTTTTGTGTTAATCAAAATTAAGATTCTGATATACAAAAATAGATCCAAGACCATGCATTAAGGACAGCTCAAGCAAAAACAGTAAACGATAAGCTAAGTGGGCCGATCCGCTCTATAACTTCATAAGATCCGATATAACGAGGTGCTAGTTTCCCCTTGAGTCCAAATCTCATAACACTTCTGAAAGGAGAAACTTTTAATAAAAATTGATCACCAACCTGAAATTCTAAAGACATATATCTTTTATTCGCATAGCTGGCTTGGCGATCTTGTGCTGCTTTCATCCTTTTATGAACTAGATCGACTTGATCTCTCCTTTTCGGAACAAATTCAGTCGAATATAACTGCCTTTCCCCAACTTCTTCCCAGCAAATCAGCGATCTACACTTCCTACCATACAACGCCTCAAATGGTTCCATCCCAATAGTCATTTGGTAGCTGTTGTTATATGAAAATTCCACCAAAGACAAGGAATCCTGCCAACTTCCACTGAAATCCATCACTACAACTCGCAAAATATCTTCCAAGGTCCAAATGGTCCTCCCGGATTGGCCATCGGTTTGAGGGTGATACGATGTACCTCATAGCCAATCTAGAACCTAAAGCTGCTTGCAAGCTCTTCCAAAATCTGGAAGTAAACCTTGGATCCCTATCAGAAACTATTGACACCGGCACACGATGCAACCTTAACACAAATCGATGTACAGTCTCGCCATTTTCTTCATAGAACACGTCATATCATAGGGAATTAAGTGAGATGACTTAGACATTCGATGTATCAAAACCAAAACCACATCACATCCTCGGTTGGAACGAGACAAATGAGTCACAAAATCCATGGATATATGCTCTCAATCCCACTGGGGTACCTATAAACTCTGCAACACACCACCAGGTCCCATCCTCTTAGCTTTAACCTGCTGACAATTCAAACATCGAGCCACAAATTCAGATATATCATTCTTCATGCCTTCCCACCAATAGTGAGATTTCAAAGCAGGACACATCTTTCTCACACCAGGATGTACACTGTGGCAACTACAGTGAGCTTATCTCAATATCGTCTCCCTCAAGTCGATTAGGTTAGAAACCACTAACCTATCCTCAAACCTCAAAAATCAATAAGAAGCAACAGAAAAATCATCCATCTAACCTATTTGTGCCTTCAAATTCAACTCGTGAATATACGTGTCAGTTCTCTATACTGCTCTGAAGTCTGACACAATCTGTGGTTCAACCTGAAAAGAGGACACCACGAAATAATCATCGCATAGTTGAACCTCCAACCATTCGTTCCCAAATGTTCATGGACTTTCGAGATACTCAAAGATGCAAGAATCAAAACCTTGGCTTTCCTACTAAGGGCATCGGCAACAAGATTCACCCTTCCTGGTTGAAATTGTATCTCGCAATCAAAGTCCTTGAGTAACTCCGTTCACCTACGCTGCTTCATGTTCAAATCATACTGAGAAAAGAGATATGGAAGGCTCTTTTGGTCGGTGTAGACCACAAACTGCTCACCATACAGATAATGACGCCAAATTTTTAAAGAAAACACAATGGCCGCCAACTCTAAATCATGAACCAGGTACCAAGTCTCGTGAGGCTTTAGCTGTCGAGATGCATAAGCAATGACACATCGGTTTTGCATCAAACACAACCCATTCCACTGAGCGACGCATAAGAACATACCACAAAACCTCCTGAACCCAAAGGTAACGCTAACAATGGAGCAGTAGTTAACTCCTTCTTCAGCAACTGGAAATTGTTCTCACTCTCCTCAGTCCAAACAAATCTTTTATCTTTATGAGTAAACTGCAACATAGGCTTGGCTATCCTAAAAAATACATTAATAAAATGCCTGTAATAGCCAGCCAATCCCAAAAAATCTACGAATCGCAGAGACATACCTGGGATGCTCCAAGTTCACAACGACCTCTACCTTACTGGGATCAACTGAGATACCCTGAGAAAAAATGGCATGGCCCAGAAAAACAACTATATCCAACCAAAACTCACACATGGAGAATTTAGCGTATATATGTGAAACGAATCTGACTCTAGACATTTTTAAAAAAAATAAATTACGGGAACTGTACATGTCTCAAAAATAAAATAAAGAAGACTGAGTGGTTACGGGGTAGCAGCTGCAGCGGACGCTCAGAGAGCCTCACCACCATTAGGAATGAAATCATCAGCAGATTCACCTGCACCATTTAAACCTAGTGAGCCTAAAGGCCCAGCATGCTCTATCTGATAATAACAAAGTACATATAATAAAATCGCATGCAAGCACATATCATATCGTAAAATAACCTTAAAACATGCATGCGTGAATGGTTGTAAAACATGGTTCATAAATCAGTCGTAAGATTACATAATCGTATATCATAACATCATAAGACATGACATAGCGTACATAAAAACGTGTGAGTCGTATCCATGAAGTGTGAGCCAAAACATAAACGACTGATCAATCATAAGAAACCAACGTACGTGGCGATGCGGTTCACCCGACCTTACCTCGGGATCCCTCACACCTTTATGCTGCCATTTCATCATGCCGTGAATACATGGATCCATAAGCTCGTAATAACATGAACAGAGGTTCATCAGGCGAGGTATCCCGATTCCGTTCATCGTAAACTTGACACAAATCACTTCAATTCCTCAAAAATATTTTTCTTTTCTTTCATACCTTAACATTTTATAAAACTTTCATGATGCGTGCATTTCGTAAAAACATGCAATTTGGAAGGCTTATCCCGTCAATATATATTTAATTTTTTCATTTAAAATATTATCATATTCCTATACATAAAATACAACGTATATAATTAAATATATATTCACGGGCTTCTACATTTTATCCTTCGGTCAAGGACTAGTTCAGGGTCTGGCCCACTAATTCTAAGTCCAAAAGCCTAGACTTAACCTTAAAATGAAACTTTACCCTAAACATGACTTGATCCATTAAAATTTAAAATTAAACTTTAAAAATTTATATGGTACTCAGTTCTTCACTTTGAAATCAAACATTAAAATTTGACTAAATAAAAGTCCCATTGACCAAAAATCCCATAAATCAAATAAATTCTAAAAATTCTGGAAAACATCTTAAAATATGTTTAAAATATCAAATAAAGTCATCCACGAACTTTGGCAGCGCCTAAGACTCGAAATCTCAATTTTCACAAAAATGACCCGACGAGGCTCACTTCGAGCGACAAAACGGTAAAAATCATTAAAAATTCAATTCTTAATCTAATAACTCCTTGTTTCTACCCACGTCACTCTAACTTAATATAAAATTCATTGGAACAAACAAGACTCAAAAACGATTCAAGACGTGACCAACCCAATGCTCGTAATGACACTACTCGTGCGCAGACTGCAACGAGGACACGTGCTAGCCATAAAACTCATAACTAATTCGTTCATCAACCAAATCGCTCTCTGTTTGGACCTGCGTGACCCTAAATCAATGAGATATCTCCTGAAATTAATCTTGACCAGACATACCACATAGAGCGACTTACCCGACCCCTACAATTGTACTATCACGCACAGACGACAAGCCAGGACACGTGCTGATCATAAAATTCGTAACTAATTCATTCCTGAACCAAATCACTCCCCGTTTGGACCCATGTGACCCTAACTCAATATACTAACTACCACCCTTGGTTCGAATCCTAGCCCTATGAACTGCCCATGACCGAAGATTCACAAGAATCAATTCGAATACGGGTTAAAAATCGTGATGCATGCATGAATCGTAAACAATAAACGTAGATCTAATAAATTCACATACAAATCATGCAATCATTATTTAAAAACAGTGTAATATGATTTAAATGGTGAGTAAGGGAGAATAGAGCATGCCTTGACGAGTTCCCGGAGCGGAGGACAAGAGATCGGGACAAAACGCCTTGAAATCACCACAAAGAATGATGGAACTCGAGCCTAGGGGAGGGAGTGGAGGCTTTAGGGAGTGTGGGCATGAGGGTTTTGAAATTAGGGTGAAGAGGAAAATGAATTGTGCCAAAAAGACCCCTCTCATGGATTAGTTAGGAAATAAAAGAGCTTTTTACTTTATTAACCCCCAATAATTAAAAATATTAGTTAAAACTCTAAACTTAAACTTTAAAACTCCAAATTTCGTAACATAAGATCTCCCAATTTTTAAAATGTGATAAAGTTCATTAAAACAGCCCGTATAGGTGAAAAACGGGTTCCCCTCGACAAATATACATAAAATATCTAAGTTTTCAAAAATTGTTGCTTAAAATAATAATTTTAGCTCTTAAAAATATGAGGGCTTAAAAATATTTCCAATAATTTCATCTCGATCGTCCTTAATCTCGTCCACGCGTCCGGAACTCAAATAGGCTAAAAAAACATGCCATGGACATCATGAAACATTAAAACTCTCATTTAGTCACATAAAATGAAACATAATTTTCTAAACACATTTTCCCCTAGTCATGCACTCATTTCCATGTAATCAGGATTTATTGGCATTACAAGATGCGAGTTTCGAAGAGTTTGAAGAACTAACCTCATATGTTCTTTATGTTGCCTCTTGGTCTTCGAATAGACCAAGATATCATCAATGAAAACTATCACAAACCGATCCATGAACTTTCTAAAAACTCAGTTCATCAAATCCATCAAGACTGAAAGTGCATTCATCAGTCCAAAAGACATAACCAGAAACTCATAATGACCATACCTTGTTCGAAATACTGTCTTTGAAATGTCCTCCTCACGAATCCTCAACTGAGGGTAACCCGCACGAAAATCGATTTTAGATACACCACTGAACCCTGAATTTGGTCGAACAAATCATCGATCCTCGGTAACGGATACTTATTCGTCATAGT
Source organism: Dorcoceras hygrometricum (assembly GCA_001598015.1). Taxonomy (NCBI): domain Eukaryota; kingdom Viridiplantae; phylum Streptophyta; class Magnoliopsida; order Lamiales; family Gesneriaceae; genus Dorcoceras; species Dorcoceras hygrometricum. Next base: position 39,977 of record KV018471.1, read on the forward strand.
CACTTTGTTTAATTGCTGGAAATCGATGCACATCCTCACCAAACCATCCTTATTCTTTACGAGAAAAATCGGAGCTCCATACTCCACCTCCAAAATATCGCTCAATTTAACCTTCAATTCCCTCAACTCTGCAATGCCAACCAATATGGGGCTCTTAATATTGGGGCTATCACTGACACCAATTCAATACTGAAGTCGATCTCCCTTATTCGAGGAAAACCAGGAATCTCCTGGGGAAAAACGTTTGGAAATTCTCGAGCGACGGGAATATCACCAAGCTCCAAACGAGGTTCTGGGGATACGTGTTAGAGTAGGTGCCCAACTAGCCAACTTGTGGCGTGTGGGTTCTTGTTAAGTCTATGTAAAGCGATCTTTATTTATGAAATTCGCATTCTTTTATGGCATTCTTTATCTTCATTATTATGATTACAATTTTTGGATAAAGATCTTGAATGCATTATAATTTATGTTAGATGTGACAGTGGCTTTGATGACTGTCATGAAACACATCTAATAGTCACTGTGTATTCTAAACTTGTTCCTAGTCGATTGGACCATGCAAAAGAGGATAAGGGCCGCCCGAGCTTGATACTAGCATCTGCGATGCGAAATACCACGTTTCATTGGTAGGGAACATAGTGATGTTCTAAGCATGCAGATGAATAGTGACCTAGTGATCTATTGAACTACCCTCGTTCAAATTTCCAAGTGGTTATCATTTGTCTAGTAGATTAAGTCCGAGGTCTTGGTTGTACAGATTAGTCCTTATTACTCGAAACGTCATTGAGACTCTACATGATAGGTTCCTCACTTTGACCCGTTTATCGACTCAATTGGGGTCATCAGGTGGCGGGGTTGGGTGAGATCCCGATGCATGTAGGAGTCAATGCTTCGTTATCAAGGATTCACCACTTGCCCTTGTGCGTGGATATCCTATGCTATCTGAAGAGATAATAGTGTGACAAATCTCTGGCCCGAGTACTAGATGTGTTTTAGGTAAATGGGTTTATCTAGTAACACATGCAATGTCACTATTTGATCTCCAAGAAGTATGCATGGTTATTGGATCTCTAGCAACTCTCGATTTACCAATGATCGTTGATCTGATCGAGATATTTGAGTTTAAAGGACCGTACTGTACGCTAACCGTGACCGACTGGTTCTTGCAGGCACTATCAGTGATACCTAGGGGATCATGGGGTGATGTTGCTAGACGCTTTACCATGATCCGATGGATAAGTCCGAAAATATGTTTTTGGAGTCACAAATGTTGTGAGCCCACGGCTAGTTATATCCCTGAACCATTGAGGGTCACACATGTACTGGTTTCTCAATTCCCGTATGGAAATTTAGCTCAATTTTTTGAGTATTGTAGGAGGAAGGATGTAAGTGTGACTTCCTAAAATTAACTAGGGTGGAAATGTGATTTTCTTAAATTAGTTTGGACTAGTATGACTATCCTTAAAGCTGATAGGGTCTAACCGCTATTTTGGATCAGGTGGTTTGAAAAATTATTTTTACATCATAATGTTCAGTTTTGTGAACTGTGTAGATCGATCCAATATGATCGTCGATCGGTTATTATGATGAAGCACGCTAGCCAGCTTAGGATAGTGCTACAAGTTTGAAGGATAAGCGACTGTTTGATAAGTTTAGCAAGTGCGAGTTTTTGTTGGAGAAGGTTGTATTCCTAGGTCTCATCATTTCTAAGGATGGATTAGAAGTTGACCCAGCTAAGGTTGAAGCTGTGCGAGACTGGCCTGTGCCTAGATCTGTTTCAAAAGTGAGGAGCTTTTTGGGACTTGCTGGCTATTACAAGAGATTTATTCAAGGATTTTCGAAGATAGGGTTCCATTAACTTCGTTGACTAGGAAACAAGTTAAGTTTGAGTGGACCCCTAGTTGTCAGCAGAGTTCTGAGAAGTTGAAGCAAGCGTTGATAGAAGCTCCAGTACTAACCATGCCTTCTGGACAAGGTAATTTTGTTATCTACACAAATGCTTCCAAGCTAGGTCTATGAGCTGTATTGATGCAGGACCGTAGGGTAATAGCTTATGCTTCCAGACAGTTGAAGAACCACAAGAAGAATTATCCTACGCATGATCTGGAGTTAGCAGCAGTGGTTTTTGCTCTGAAGATTTGGAGACATTATCTTTATGGGGAGAAGTGTGAGATATTCACAGTGTTGGGACCGATTTTGGCGAGATCTCTGATGAAGTGCAATGACTATTATTCGATCAATAACCAGTGCTAGAGGGTGTAACCGGATCGAATGACAAGACACAGGATTCATCCAGAAGTTGAAGCCGGATTCGCAAAGATCAAGCTGGTTTCAGCTGAAAGTTGAAACCAGCCCGATATAAGGCGAGCGCTAAATATGCCAGTTCCAGCTGGAAGACTAGAACCAGCTCGACTTCGGCCGAACGATCTGGTTAACTTAACTTGAGCTGCAATAGCTCAGTGTTTTTGAATACTTTGTGCACCGAGATACAGATTGAGTAATGTAAATAAAACATGCGGAAATAACTCAAACTGCACTCTATCATTCGAAGGCTCGATTAAATAGTTTTATGCATTTGACAAATATGCAATGCATGTATATGCAAATACTGAAATCAGTAAAGAAAGATACGCTGATTTGTTTATGGAAGTTCGGAGCTCAATCTCCTACATCTCCACTTCTTCCGCCACGGGAAGGATCCACTAGAAGACTTTGATTACAACGCCCCCGCTGCAACCCACTCCTACGACCCGCAGCCGCAAGAACTCCTAGCCACACCACTGCACACCAGCCCGCAAGCTGCGTGTGACTAACTCACTTCTTTACTGCCTCAGTGAGAAATGCTACATACACTTGTTTAACGTCTCAGTGCGAAAGACAACACACACTTCTTTAACGTCTCAGTGCGAAAGACAACTAGACTTGTTTAACGTCTCTGTCCAAAGACTACAATGAAGAGTATTGAATCACATTCACTCTGATCTATCTCGCTCAACTCTCGAATGTGAGTGAATGTGTGTGTGTGAGATTTACAGTGTAAGCACAATCTCTCAATAATTAAATCTCTCACACCCTGGGAAGTACTCCTGGTTTGAGCTGGTTTTCTTCTATCTTCCCAGGTTCAGTGTTGTGCGTCTCTTGATTCTCTGTTTGGACTTCGCACAACTATACGCTCTCTGTTTGTGCTCATTTTCTATTTTATGCGCCTTACTCTACACTTTACTGCTCATTGCCTTCTTCATTTAAATAGCATTGTGCAGATTTTGCCCGTTGGACACATATTTTCAGCCGTTGATAATTCTTCTGAAAAGGTTCTGGCATGGTTGTACTTTGTGTCCTTTGTATTTAATGCTTCTGCAGGCTATTTGGCTTTTAGCACATGGTCATCGTACTTTGAGAAGACATCACAGCAAATCGATTTGAATACTGAAAAGTAGTCTGCGTAATGCCTTGTATTCAAATCGCTTTGCTTGTTGTTTTGTCTAATTTCTGCTCTTGAACTTAGACGACTTCTGCTTTTTTGAATGAGCTGGTTTGACCTTAACCAGATTGGATTACCAGCTCGTAGATTTGATGGCATCTGCTCTTTCTATACTAGCTGGTCTCTAGCTATTCTCTTCTTGTCTTCTCTTGAGCTGCTTGAAACTGCCTTGTTCATCATACTCAGCAGGTCGCTTCTCTGAGCTGGTCTCTCAGCTGGTTTTCTCTTCCATCCGGTTGCTTCTTATGAGGGTCTTTCCGCCTTTGCGTCTTTACAGGCGACGACCTTCTTCATGCTTTCCGACTCCTGCCTCAGCATCCATCTCATAATCATCCAGCTGAGCCAGAACCCTGATCGGGTTTTCTTTTCTCTCCTGAGAGCCACTGAGCTGATTGCTTTTTGTTGCTCAGCTGCTCAGTGGATAGGCCTAAACGAGCTCCTTCGTTTAGACCTCCAAAATTGCATTGGCTTCGCACTCAATCACTTCCCTTGTGCGCTGCACTTGATCTGCACTTCGAGCAACTCTGCGCTTCAATCATTGCACTTCAACTCTGCTCTTGATTCTGCGCTTGAACTGCTCTTATTCTTTTCCAATCCAGCTTGAAATCTTCTTCGACCTGGTAAAGACAGTGCTGTTCCAGCTCGGGCGTCCCCTTACTGTACCAGCAAAGATATCTTCAACTTGACCAGCTTGGGCGTCCCCTCACTGTTCCAGTTTGGATATCTCCCCATTTCCTTAATCAAGTGCACTGCATATATCACGAAAGCCGTTAGTCAAATAGTAGCAGATTTTGTGTGAATCAAAACTTAGATTCTGATCTATAAAACAGATCCAACACACAGACCACAAGAGTTTAAAGTATTTTTTCACCCAGAAAGAATTGAACATGAGACAGAGGAGGTGGTTAGAGCTGGTCAAAGATTACGATTGTACCATTAGCTACCACCCAGGAAAAGCCAACATGGTGGCAGATGTTCTTAGTAGGAAGTCGATAGGATTGACCCAGATCACAACTCAGAGGCCCTTAGCTTATGAGATTGAGAATTTTTTTGGGCTAGAGTTGATTCCCCATCGCAGTACTGTAGCCTTGGCTGTTCTCACCATCCAGTCTTCGTTGATAGACCAGACTAGAGGGGGTCAGCTGAGAGATGAACAGCTGAAGAAGTGGGTGAAACAAGATGTAGAGAGAGGAGGTAATCTTTATACCTCAGTTGTAGGAGTTTTTAGATATCAATATAGATTATGGGTTCCTAACGTGGACAACTTGAGATCAGATCTGATGAAAGAAGTTCATACAGCCCCGTACTCAGTACACCCAGGAAGTACCAAGATGTACAGAGATCTTCAGAAGATGTATTGGTGGCCAGGCATGAAGCGCGATATTGCTAGATTTGTTTCAGAATGCCTAACCTGTTAGCTAGTCAAATCTGAGCATCAGAGACCAGCTAGGATGCTGAAACCTTTACCGATACCAGAATGGAAGTGGGAGAATATTGCAATGGATTTTGTAGTTAGTTTACCCAGAACTACCCAAGGATATAATTCAATTTGGGTTATAGTGGACCGACTCACCAAATCTGCTCACTTATTACCAGTTAAGACAACTTTTGATGTGAGCAAATACGCTGAGCTGTATATAAAAGAAATAGTAAGACTTCATGGTATTCCAGTTTCAATCGTATCTGACAGAGATCCAAGATTTACGTCAGCTTTCTGGAAGTGTCTACACAGAGATTTGGGTACTAAGTTGACCTTTAGCACAACTTTTCACACCTAGACAGATGGTCAATCAGAAAGGGTGATTCAGATACTGGAAGATCTAATCAGAGCTTGTATCATAGATTTTTTAGAGAGCTGGGATTCGAAGATACCCTTGGTGGAATTCACGTACAACAATAGCTTCCAAGCATCAATTCAGATGGCCCCTTATGAAGCTCTCTATGGCAGAAAATGTAGGACACCCATTCATTGGCATGAGATAGGAGAGTGACCTGGTTTGGGACCAGATCTGGTAGAACAGACCGCTGAAGCTATTAAGAAAGTAAGAGATCGATTGGGAACAACTCAGAGCAGGCAAAAAAGCTATGCTGATAACAGACGCCGCGAACTGAGTTTCAAAGCTGGAGATCATGTGTTCTTAAAGGTAGCACCGATGAAGGGTGTAATGGGATTTTGGAAGAAAGGTAAGCCCACCCCAAGGTTAATTGGTCCATATGAGATTTTGGACAAAGTAGGAACACTGGCTTACAGATTAGCATTACACCCATATCTATCCTCAGTGCATAACATTTTTCATGTATCAGCTTTGAGGAAATATGTTCCCAACCGGTAGCATGTTTTGAGCTATGAGCCAATCCAGCTTGTGTGAAAACCCGAAAATTCAGCTCCCGGAAATAGAGCCAAAAAAAATCAGCTGTTGGTTGGTAAGAATCAGCTGTCGGTAAAAATCAGCTGTTGGTCGGTAAAAATCAGTTGTCGGAAAAATCAACTGTTGGTCGCAAATCAACTTTTGGCGGTCAAACCAGCTTTTGGTCGGTCAAACCAGCTTTTGGTTGATCAAACCAGCTTCTGCACATTCTGCTCAGTCAGCAGACAAATCAGCAGTCACCAGTACAGTCAGCAGTCAAACTCAGCTTCTGCTCAGTCAGCAGTCAGCAGTCAACAGTCAGCAATACAGTTAGCAGTCAGCTGCTGGACGGTCAACTCAGCTGCTGGACGGCCAAATCAGCTGCTGGACGGCCAAATCAGCTGCTGGACGGTCAAATCAGCTTTGACCAACGAAAATTCAGGTTTTGGCCGCGAATTTCAGTAAGTTTTTTTCACGCGTACAGAGCAGATTTCACCATTGAAATGGTCAATTGAGAAAGATTTATGGCTAATTAACCCACTCAAATCAATGCCTACGTTATTACTTTTGTAACAACCATTTTAATGGCCATTAAACCTGGGATTTAAATTCTGAAACGGCAGGCCTTTTGCCTCCTCCTACTACACCTATAAATACCCCCTGAAACAGTAGATGAGAACCCCACTCTTCACCCAAATTTTCTCAGAAAAAAATTACAGTAACTTGCACGTTGAAACCTTGCTCCCTAGTGCACCAGCTTTATACCAGGTTTCAATCAAGCTTCAGATTACGGTAAGTGGGTTTTTGCTATTATATTCGGTTGATATATATTATATACTATTCATGTAAAAGTTCAGTTTTGAGCCTACTATTCGAGCACTGTTTTCAATTCAGATTTCTATTTCGTTCAAGCTCTGTTTTGCACTGATTTTACTGTCGGGATATGGGTCTACGGAATATTCCGCACTCTGAGTTACTTGGTGTAACTACATGGCCTCGACCCCTTAGAGGAGTAAAAATTAGGGACTGATCAGTAAACCATAGACACGAAGTAATTATCAGTGCTTTTCTGCTACTCGTTCTGTTACGTTCTGTCATGCTCTGTTAAGCTCTGTTATCTGTTATGCTCGAATGGTATCCCCCACTTGCTGAGGGTTTCCCCAAACACTCACCCCTTACTTCTCCATCCAGATAAGAACGAAGAGCAGGTAGAAGAACAAGAACAAGAGCTGTTCTGGGGCTGGTGAAGATTCAGTTTCTGTTGATGTATTTATTTTTCGCTTTCGAAATTTCTCCGATATTAATGTAAATTACATATTTTTCGCTTCCGCACTCTGTTATTCAGACTCCGATTTTCAGATGTAAAAACGATTATATTTCGATTATTAATAGACTGGTTTGAGCTATGCTATGATGGCTTAATATTTCACAATTTTATAATTGTTTAATATTGCCGATGTCATGAGTCTCGGTTTCGGGGCGTGACATTTTAGTGGTATCAGAGCTCACCAGGTTCATAATCCAGCTGGGAGACCAAATCCAAAATTTTCAAGGTCCAGGACGAATCTTCAGGTTTTGGCGAAAGACCAGTGCTACCCCTCCGAAAACACGTTTTTTGCCGTTTTTGGAAATATTTGAAAATGCAATAACTTTCTGTACAGGACTCCGATTTTAGTTCCGTCAATTGTTCTGTAATCCCTATGAATATGGCTGGAGACCGTAGAAGCGATAGGAACAATGGAGGTGAAGGACCCTCCAATTCCAATTCGGGAGGTGGTCTTAGTAGAGAAGACCTGATGGCATTTGCTACCATAGTTGCCACGACTCTGAAAGGGAACCCCAACAACAACAACCAAGCTCCTCCTCCTCCTCCTCCATCTCGTGGGACTAAGTTCTACTATGAGTCCCTCCGCAAGAACAAAGCCCCCACCTTTGATGGGAGCCACGACCCCGAAGTTGCTCAGACCTGGATGAAGAACATCGAGACGCAACTTCGACTACTAGAAGTCCCAGACGAGTTCAAAGTGGATATTGTAACACCACTCCTCGATAGAAAAGCTAGGAAATGGTGGGAAGCAGTTGAGCCCACCATGACTGCAAATGGACAAATTACGTGGCAAAGGTTTCGGGAAGCATTCTTGAAACAATACTTTCCCGTGGAAGTCAGAATGCAACGGCTCAGCGAGTTTGAGACCTTCACTCAGACTGCAGATATGTCGGTAGTATAGTATACCTCCAAGTTCAATTGCACCTATGTCCCAACGATCATGGCGGATAATACTCGAAAGATGCACCGATACAAGAAGGGTCTGAATAGCCATATCCAGTCAGCCCTCGTAGTCTACCAAGCCACGAGTCTTGAAGACTTGATGGGAGCTGCAATCCGAGCAGAAACTGACATAAAGAGGCGGGAAGCTGACAACAAGAACAAACGCCCCTTCAATGCTCAGACTTCACACGGTGGGCCTAAGAACAAGCGGCCAAACCTCAACAACCGTGGCTCAGCACCTACCCTGGGTAACCAGACGTTGCCAACTTGCTCCTCCTATGGCCAACGTCATAGCGGAGACTGTCGCAAGCAGAGTGGTGCATGCTTTAAGTGTGGGAAGTTAGGCCATCGAATTGCAGATTTTCCGGAGAACCAAGGTCCAAAGGCTGGATCGAGCAATGCGGCTCCGAACAAACCAAATCGCAGGGAGGATAAACCCAATGCTTGTGTGTTCGCAATGACACAGGAAGAAGCGGAAGATTCCAACGACGTGGTGGCAGGTTCCATTCTTATCAACAAGATGCCTGCTTATGTGTTGTTTGATTGTGGTGCTACCCATTCATTCGTATCTAGTAGATTTGCTAAGACGTTAGGGCTAGAACCTGAAATTCTATGTGAACCCTATAGAGTAGCAACTCCTACCAACGCTACCATTGAAACACATAAGATCCACCGGGACTGCGAGATGTCTATAAACGACCTTTCATTCTCTGAAAACCTGATACAACTCAACATGGTCGAGTTTGATTCCATCTTAGGGATGGATTGGCTATCTAAGCACCATGCATTAGTAGATTGCCGAGGTAAGAGCGTGAAGCTCCAAACACTCGATCAAGAAGAGTTGATATTGTTGGCGACATGGCGGATCCGGATCCCGTTTCCCGGGGGCGCAGCTGAAGTTTAAAAGTTTTGCCCAGAGAAACGTTCAATACATCAAAACAATTCTATAATCCATGCATAGGATGTTTGAATCGTTACCTTGCGGGCGTCTAGGCGCCTGGCTCAGACCAGTTTCACAAGGAAACCGGCACTTCAAAAGGTAGGCGGCGGTGGATCGTCTAATCAGGTCCACGACCGGATGCACGGCTCCTTCGTCAGTCTGCACTAGAAGATCTGACGAATTTACCACGGACGGAAGCTCCTCAACAAGGTGATCGGAACAAGTCCGATCACGGCAAGCGGCGGCGGGCGGCACGGCGGGGCGGCGCAAGGGCGAAGGAAACCGGCACTTCAAAAGGTAGGCGGCGGTGGATCGTCTAATCAGGTCCACGACCGGATGCACGGCTCCTTCGTCAGTCTGCACTAGAAGATCTGACGAATTTACCACGGACGGAAGCTCCTCAACAAGGTGATCGGAACAAGTCCGATCACGGCAAGCGGCGGCGGGCGGCACGGCGGGGCGGCGCAAGGGCGGCGGCCGTGAGGTGTTGTGGAGAGGGAGGGGGCGGCAGCCAACTAGGAGTGTGTGAGTTGAGTTATGTCATACAACCCTAGGCTCAAGACTAAGTATAGGTGTGATGGGCTTGAACCGGCCCATTGGACCTGGGGCGGGCCTAGTCCAACGTATGAACATTCGGTTCATCCCTATCACCGTGACTTCATCATAACTCCGATCGACGATCTGATCGGACCTAACTACACAGTTTCCAAAACTGAGTATTATGATGCGAAAATAATTTTTCAGACCACCTAGTCCAAAATTGCAGTTTAGCCCCTTAACTATGGGAAATCGCAATTTGACCCCTGTTGACTTTTAGGAAGTCGCACTCCCTCAATTCCTCCTCCTATGCTCAACACATTGAGCTCAGTTTCCGTGCTGGAATCATGAATCCAGTACTTTGTGTGACCCTCAATGGTTCAGGGATACAGCTAGCCGTGGGCCCACAACCATTGTGACTCCGAAATCACAATTTCGGACTTGCCCATCGGATCATGGTAAAGCGCCTAGCAACATCGCCCCAGGATCCCCTAGGTATCACTGATAGTGCCTACAAGAACCAGTTGGTCATGGTTAGCGTACAGTACGTTCCTTTCTACACATATATCCCGATCAGATCAACGACCATTGGTAAATCGAGAGTCGCTATAGATCCGATAACTATGCATACATCTTGGAGATCAAATAGTGATATCGCGAGTGTTACTAGGCAAACCCATTTACCTAAAACACATCCAGTACTCTGGCCAGAGATTTATACACTATTATCCCCTCAGATATCATAGTATATCCACGCATGAAAGCGAGCAGTGAATTCTCGACAACGAAGCATCGACTCCTACATGCATCGGGACCTCACCCAATCCCGCCGCCAAATGACCCCAAGTGAGTCGGCAAACGGGTCAAAGTGAGGCGCCTATCATGTAGAGTCTCAATGGCGTTTCGAGTAGTGAGTACTAATCAGTACAACCAAGACCTCGGACTTATCCACTCGACAAATGGTAATAACTTGGAAAGTCCGAACGAGGGTAGTTCGATAGATCACCAGGTCACTATCCATCTGCATGCTCAGAACATCACAATGTTCCCTACCAATGAAACATGGTACTTCACATCGCAGATGCTAGTATCAAGCTTGGGCGGCCTTATCCTCATTTTGACGGCCCAATCGACTAGGAATGTATTCAGAATGCACAGTGACTATTAGATGTGTTTCATGATAGCCATCATATCCACTATCACATCTAACATACACTATGGCCATTCTAGGTCTTTATCCAACATAATTGTTAACATTATAATCACAATGAAAATAAAGAATGCCATAAAGAAATGCGAATATCATATAAAGATTGTTGTACACAAGAGTCAATAAAAACTCACACGCCACAAGTTGGCTAGTTGGGCATCGTACTCTAACAATCTCCCACTTGCCCTATAGCCAACTACTCATCAAACGCAGTCCCATTGTTTCCCGATGTTTTTCAAACAACGGTCCTGGCAAGGGCTTCGTAAGTGGATCAAAAGAAATGCGAATATCATATAAAGATTGTTGTACACAAGAGTCAATAAAAACTCACACGCCACAAGTTGGCTAGTTGGGCATCTACTCTAACAATCTCCCACTTGCCCTATAGCCAACTACTCATCAAACGCAGTCCCATTGTTTCCCGATGTTTTTCAAACAACGGTCCTGGCAAGGGCTTCGTAAGTGGATCAGCAATGTTGTCTGCAGAGGCGACTCTCTCAACTGCTATGTCACCTCTAGCCACAATATCCCGGATTATGTGGTATTTCCTCAGTATATATTTGGATCTTTGGTGAGACCTAGGCTCCTTTGCTTGCGCAACGGCACCCGTGTTGTCGCAGTACACCGGGACTGGACCAACTCCATCAGGAATGACGCCCAAATCTTAGACGAAATTCCTTATCCAAACCGCCTCCTTAGCAGCAGCTGATGCTGCGATGTACTCAGCCTCAGTGGTTGAATCCGCGATGGTGTCTTGCTTGGAACTCTTCCAAGAGACAGCACCACCATTGAGCATGAATACAAATCTAGAGGTAGGCTTTGATTCATCCACGTCACATTGGAAGCTAGAATTAGTGTAGCCTTCCAATTTCAGTTCACCACCCCCATAGACCATGAACATATTCTTAGTCCTTCGCAAGTACTTAAGAATATCCTTCACAGCCTTCCAATGCAATTGACCGGGGTTGGCCTGGTAGCGGCTCATGACACTCAGAGCATATGCGACATCCGGTCTAGTTGAGATCATGCCATACATAATACTACCTATTGCCGAGTCATATGGCCCACGTGTCATACTATCTATCTCCTCATCAGTCTTCGGACAAATAGACTTAGATAGAGTGACCCCGTGGCTCATAGGTAGGTGTCCTCTCTTGGACTCTTCCATAGAGAACCTCTTAAGTATGGTATCGATGTAGGTGGCTTGGGTGAGTCCGAGCATCCGTTTCGATCTATCCCGATAGATCTGTATTCCAAGAATATAGGATGCTACACCCATGTCCTTCATCGAGAATCTACTAGACAACCATACTTTAGTTGACTGCAGCATTCCTACATCATTCCCAATGAGTAGAATGTCATCAACATAAAGTACAAGGAATGTCACAGCGCTTTTAACTACCTTCTTATATACACATGGCTCCTAGGGATTCTTGATGAAACCAAATTCCTTAATTTTTTCATCGAATCTCAGGTTCCAACTCCTCGATGCTTGTTTGAGACCGTAGATCGATCTCTGAAGTTTGCATACCTTATGCTCACTTCCCACAGATGTGAAACCCTCAGGCTGCATCATATAGATCTCTTCCTTAATGTTTCCATTAAGGAACGCAGTTTTCACATCCGTTTTCCATATCTCATAGTCGTACCATGCGGCTATGGCTAGTAAGATTCTAATCGACTTGAACATTGCGACTGGTGAAAAGGTTTCATCGTAGTCAACACCTTGCCTTTGAGTGTAACCTTTGGCGACCAGTCGTGCCTTGTAGGTCAATACCTTACCATCAGGCCCAAGTTTCCTCTTGTATATCCATTTACACCCAATAGGAACAATTCCTTCGGGAGGATTAACGAGAGTCCAAACTTGGTTCGCATGCATTGAGTCAATCTCAGACTGCATTGCTTCAAGCCACAAATTAGAATCAGCATCAGAAATTGCCTCCTTGAAAGTCCTTGGATCACATCCAACAACTTGATCACCCTGATCATCTTCAAGAAGGAATCCATATATTTCAGGAGCCCTAGGAACCCTTTCGGATCTCCTAGGTGCGACCATTTCTGGTACTGGCTCTTGAGGCGCGGGAGACTCACTTGGTACTTCAGTTGGTTCTCGAACTTCTTCGAGTTCTACTATTTTGCCCTTTCTATCAAGTAGAAACTCCCTTTCCATAAAGGTGGTATTTCTAGAAACAAACACTTTTGTTTCGTTGGGATAGTAGAAGTAGTATCCAATGGAATTCTTTGGATACCCAATGAAGTAACATAAGATGGATCTAGTATCCAGCTTATCTCCCACTGTCTGCTTCACGTAAGCAGGACATTCCCAAATTTTCATGTATGAGTATTTGGGTGGTTTGCCCATCCATATCTCATATGGAGTCTTATGTTGACGGAACCACACCTGTAACAAGTTGTTGTAATGACGGGTTTCGAGCGCATAGCCCCAAAAACGAGGTAGGAAGCTCAGTGAAGCTCATCATAGATCGAACCATGTCCATCAGGGTTCGATTACGATGCTCCGCCACACCATTGAGCTGTGGTGTGGCCGGAGGGGTCCACTGCGAGAGAATCCCATTCTCTTTAAGATAGTCTTGAAATTCAGCACTCAAGTATTCCCCACCTCGATCGGATAGAAGTGCTTTAATACTTTTGCCTAATTGATTTTCTACTTCAGCCTTGAATTCTTTGAACCTTTCAAAAGATTCAGACTTGTGCTTCATTAAGTACAAGTACCCATACCTAGAGTAATCATCGGTAAAGGTGATGAAGTATGTGCGACCGTACTTAGTACCAATGCTAAGTGGACCACACACGTCAGTATGGATCAAATCCAATAGGCCTTGAGCACGTTCAGGCTTGCCCTTGAAGGGTTGTTTGGTCATCTTTCCCTTGAGACAAGACTCACAAGTCGGTAGGGAGTTAATGTCTGACAAATCAAACATGTCACTCCTAACTAACTTGTTCATCCTTCTTAGAGAAATATGACCTAGCCTAGCGTGCCAAAGTTTTGCTGGGTTCAAGCTATCATATTTCCTTTTAATAGTTGTTGTATGTGTTTCCACATCGCGAGTTGGAACTGGTTTTAATTTTAAGGTGTACAGATCATTTTTGCGTTCCCCAATACCAATCAAACATTCATTCTTGTATATATTGCAAATCGAATTAGCAAAAACACAAGAATATCCATCACTATCAAGCATAGAAACAGAAATAATATTCTTTATTAATTCGGGAACAAATAAAACATCTTTCAATAACAACTTAAAATTTGACGATAGAAATAAATAGACATCTCCTATAGCTACTGCAGCAACTCTTGCTCCATTGCCCAGCCTCAAGTGTGTCTCACCCTCTCTAAGACGTCGGCTTCTTGTCATCACCTGCAAATCATTGCAGATATGAGATCCACATCCGGTATCAAGTACCCAAGAAGTCGAATTAAGAGACATATTTATTTCGATATAGAACATACCTTTTGCAGTTCGCAACTGCTCGAGGTACTCCTTGCAGTTCCTCCTCCAATGCCCAGGTTTGTGGCAGTGGTGGCAAACATCCTTGGACTTGTTTGGCTTGGAAGCCTTTGCCTTGGGCTTCTTAGTGGGCTTTTCCTCCTTCGCAGGGGCAGAACGCTTCTTACCCTTGCGTCTGGGCCCATTCTTCGCAGAGGAAGAAGAGCCCATAAGGAGAACGGGCTTGTCCTTCTTTATGGTTCCCTCAAACACGACCAGCATGTTAACCACCTCTTCAAGGGTGGCTGCCAGCTTGTTCATGTTGAAGTTGACCACAAAGGGGTCGCTCCTCAGGGCTGATATCGGCAGAGGCTTCCTTCGGAGGGCTCTTCTCTATCGTATAGAGAAGTTTCTCCGAAGCCAACACATTGTTGAGGTTTCGAAGCCAGTCTTGGTAGTTCAGACCGGTGAACTTGTTGCTATCCAGTATAGCAGCGAGTGGGTTTTTGATCGAAGACATTATAAATCAGTTTATACTGAAAAGAAAAACAGACATGCATTACTAACTATATATGAAAAAATCTATGACATAAAACAAGGTCATTTAGTTTTATGAATTACCCTCCCACTATTTTAACGATTTCACCACCCTCTAATGAAATCGAGAAAACAAGTTTCCTTAGTGGGTACACAGAGTCCAATCGAGCGATCATGGTCCCGAATAATATCAGCCAACCATGACCCACAAAAGGTAGAGTCCAATTGCAATCGGTGCAACCTCCATGTATTTTACCTCACGTCCAGTAAGGGCCCAATGTTGGGGATCCGGATCCGCCCCCCGGCGAGGCAGCGGAAGAACATAGAAATATAGCCGGGAGACGATCAATACGAAAAACAACAATACAAATATCGTCATTCATAGGGCGTTCAAAACGAATACCTTGCTGGCACTTGTGCCTGGCTCCAACCGGAATTACAAGAACCCGGCTCTTCTCGATAGATTGCGGTAGATATCGCCAATCCGGTCCACGACCAGAACCGAGACTCCTTCGTCAGGCTGCACTAGAAGCACTGACGAATTCTGCACGAACGGATTCTGCTCGAAAAACTAGGCCGGAACGATTTCCGGCGAAGCGGCGAGCGGCGGCGGGCGGCGCACGGCGGCGGCTTGTGAGTGAGGAGAGGGAGGGGCGGCTATGCTTTAGGGTTAGGGTTTGCAAATCATTGTTAAGTGTTATGAAGTCTTCTAATTAAATAGATTAAGTGGTAGGCTTGGACCGGCCCAACGGGCCCGGGTCCAACGGGTGAACATTCGGTTCATCCCCACCACCGTGACTTCATCGTAACTCCGATCTCCGATCAGATCGGACCGATCAATTCAGTTTCCAAAACTGAACGATATGATCTGAAAAACCGTTTTTCAGAACCCCAGTGCAAAATGACCGTTTTGCCCCTCAACAGCGGGAAACCCCGGTTTGACCCTAGTTGACTTTTAGGAAGTCGCACTTCCCGATATCCTCTTCTCGTGCTCAACACATTGAGCTGAGTATCCGTGCGGGAATCTCGAATCTAGTACTTGTGTGAC
>KV018472.1:49854-66658 GCA_001598015.1 Dorcoceras hygrometricum
GACGCCGTTTTGAGAACCAGCCGTTGGTTTGTTTTGCGATGGTTTAGCGTTGATTGAGAATCAACAGTTGGTTCTTTGCGTCTGCTGTTTGTAGTGTGCCTGCTGATTTTGTCGGTAGACAATTATTTGTATTGATTTCCAGCCGTTGCAAGTGCTATTTATAGGAAGACTTGGTCTTCGATTTTGTGATATCATTTCCCATACTTAGCAAATTTTCCAGCCTTTCGTTCCTTATCCTTCGAACCCTAGAACACTGTTCAGCGGTGAGCTTTTCCGGCGATTTCCCGTCGTTTCCGGTGGTTTTTTTGCTCATGCGAGGTAGCGTTGGACTCCTCTCGAGAAGCTCTTCCAATTCGTACCAGTTTTAGAAGCTGGAATTGGCTAGTCGAGGAACGCGAAGTTGCTGCCGTTCGAGTGTTGCGCCGATTTGGTAGAACTACGTTCTGGTTTTCGGTGAGACCTTGTTCCTAGCCTTAGTTTTTAAGCTTTCTATGTAATTGTTGAGGTATATGGAGCAGCTGGTCGAGTGAGACTCCCAGCCGTGAGCTTGATTAGCAACCTATTAGATTTACGTTGTGTATGCCGTGTGTTTAACAGGCTTTTACCAGAGTCTTCGGGATTTCTCGCAGGGTTAGTTGTTGCTCAGTATAAGGTACGGATTTGAGCTTATATTACAGCGAGATTATGGCTTGGATGATGTAGCTGCTGGTATGTGTAATGGCCGTGACTGCTGGTTGTGTCCTGTTGAGGATTGTGTATGCTGTTGTGTTATTGTTGGGTTGCATATATTATATGTCTGCATTCAAGCATGTTGCATACACGCATGGTATTCCTTTTCCCAATTTTGGTAGTCTTTGTACCTTGTTATATTGTTGTTGTTTCTTACCAGGATGTGAGGGCGAGCGGCAATACCGCACTCTCATCTCTCTGCTGGGATCGTAGCCACCATGCGCCGATTGGTTAACTACCACAGTTCATGGGCGAGGCAACAGCAGGTTGAGTTGTTGTATGCATCTGGTAAGTGGGAGTAGTGTCATGGCGAGTGGCTTACTACCACACTGTGAACACACCCCGTGGCCACTGTATGTTGTTGATAATTCTTGGAGCTATGTTTGAGTTCCTTAGCTCCTTCGAGGGTCGAGCTTTACGTTGTTATTCGGCGTCTCATGCATAGCACCTGCATTTTTATTCCTTGCTGTTTATTTCTGTTGTATTATTGCTCTCCGTACTGGGGTTTGACCCCATGTCCCTCCGGGGCTTGGTTTGTTTCTTTGTTGCGTTTTTTTCAGGAAACCCAGGTTCTACAGCTGGTCGTGGTTTCAACCCAGCTGGTGGTGCCCCAGGAGGTGGCTAGTGTGTCCCAGTAGCATATAGCATATATATATATATATATATGTATCAGTTAGCCAGGGGGATGTCCTGCGCTTTGTTGTTGTACCCGTAGGGGAGTATGATACATGTTTGAATTATGTATGCTTTGTTGTTGATTGTTTTATGATTTGGGAAACTTATTTTAAGTATCGTTGTACTTTAAATTATATGTGTAAAACCGTCGGGCCTAAAAGCGAAACTTTTACCCACTTTTTGATAGCTTCCGCATGTGTTTATCTGTTGTGAGCACGAGACATGACATTTTGGGTAAATGGGTTTGCCTAGTAACACTCGCAATGTCACTATTTGATCTCGAAGATGTATGCATAGTTATCGGATCTCTAGCGACTCTCGATTTACCAATGGTCGTTGATCTGATCGGGATATATGTGTTGAAAGGACCGTACTGTACGCTAACCATGACCAACTGGTTCTTGCAGGCACTATCAGTGATACCTAGGGGATCATGGGGCGATGTTTCTAGGCTCTTTACCATGATCCGATGGGCAAGTCCGAAATTGTGTTTTCGGAGTCACAATGGTTGTGGGGCCCACGGCTAGCTGTATCCCTGAACCATTGAGGGTCACACAAGTACTGGATTCACGATTCCCGTACGGATACTGAGCTCAATGTGTTGAGCATAGGAGGAGGAATTTAGGGAGTGCGACTTCCTAAAAGTCAACAGGGGTCAAATTGCGATTTCCCAAAGTTGAGGGGCTAAACTGTAATTTTGGACTAGGTGGTCTGAAAAATTGTTTTCACATCATAATACTCAGTTTTGGAAACTGTGTATATCGGTCTGATCTGATCGGCGATCGGAGTTATGATGAAGCCATGGTAATGGAAACGAACCGAATGTTCACATGGACTTGAGCCTGACCCAGGCCCATTGGATTTGTTTAAGCCCATCATTGGTCTACTTATGCTAGACCTAGGGCTACATGACTTAACATCATAACACAACTCACACAAACCCTAGCCACCAAGTAGCGCCGCCCCTCCTCCCAACTCTCCTCTCGGTCGCGCCTCCACCAACGCGCCGCCGCCGGCCGCCGCACGTGCCGGCGCTTGCCGTGATCGGACTTGCTCCGATCGTCGTGATGAGGAGATTCCGTTCATGTCAAATTCGTCAGCTCTTCTAATGCAGACTGATGAAGGACTCGTGTTTCCGGTCGTGGACCTGATTAGGAGATATACCGCCGCCAACCTTTGAAGTGCCAGAATTCCCTGTGAATCTGGTCGGAGCCAGGCGCCTAGACGCCAGCAAGGTAACATTCGTTAAACATCCTATGTACGTTTATGGAATAGATTTGATGTATTGAACGATTCCCGGTGCAAAATTTTTAAACTTCCGCTGCACCCTAGGAAACGGGATCCGTATCCAACACTGCGCCAACAGTGGTATCAGAGCCAATTCCGTCAATACATTATTTTGCCTGAATTGCATAGATTTCAAAGTTTCTGAATCGAAAAACAAAAAAAAAATAAAAATTGTTGCACACGGCTGTCGGCGCCGCCACGCAACGCACCACCGCGCGCTGGCCAGCGTGAATTGTCGCGCGCTGGCCGGCCACCGTGTGCTAGTGTCGCGCACGGTTGCGCGCGGTGTTCGCATCCTTCACGCAACCTGGTTGCGCGATCTGCCGCGCATGTCGCGGCCAGCGTGCGGCCTTGTGCCGCACGCTGTGATGGCGGCGGTCGCCGCCGAGCGGCCGCATTGTGACGGTTGTTTTGTCTTCTAGGTTATGTTTCGGGCCTGTCCCGGGCAGCCCATGAAGTTTTCGGGCCAATATTTGATATTGGGCCAATTTTGATTGGACCAAAATTGATATTTGAAATTTTTGAGATTTTGGGCCTAAAATTGTTTTAAGCCCAATATGATGCAATTAAATTTAACAAAATATGATTTTATTTTTAAAATATGATTTTATAATTAAAATATGATCTTGTTGGAAATTATCAAATTTGATTTGATTATTTAATTTTTGTCAATTAATTGGATTGATTGCATGTTTGGGATGATCGAGAGCCATGCCCAATGTGTTAGGTGTATGCTCTAGGTTTTGCGATTTTGGTTGAATATATTGTTGATATCATTTATAAAGTGGGCCTGGTTTATGGCCCGTTCCCACCCCTTTAAATTGTATCCCAATGTGTCATTGACATTTAAATGTAAATATTAGATTTTGTGGGAGGTCTTTTTGAAGATGGTGGACATGACGATCAAAGATATTGAAGACCGAAGATCTGTAAAACCGGAAGCAATTGTAATAGGATTACATTGCATACTGCATTTCACCTAGAACTGGACCCAGGTCCGTGATTGGCAATCACGGACCGCATAGCTCTCGCGATCGATCATCCCAAAGTTTATATATATGCGATATATGTGTTAGTTGAATCCGCATGTTAAATTGTGATTTAATATTTATGAGACCAAATTTTCAAAATTAAAATCCTTCATTTTAAATACGATTTAAAACTGATATCAAGATTAAAAGTTTATTCGATAAACTAAGGAAATTTAAATCTCATATTATTGGGGACGTTAAGGGGACCGTCCTTCACGACTCAACATTGATGGGTCATCTTGACACGTGATAGTAATTGGCGTCATATTATTGGGCCTTACTGGACTTGAGGTAAATATATGGAGGTTGCACCGGTTGCAATTGGGCTCTACCTTTTAAGGGTCATGGTTGGCTGATATTATTCGGGACCATGATCGCTTGATTGGACTCTGTGTACCCACTAAGGAAACTTGCTTTCTCAATTTCATTAGAGGGTGGTGAAATCGTTAAAATAGTGGGAGGGTAATTCATAAAACTTAATGACCTTGTTTTATGTCTTAGCGTTTTTCATAAATAGTTAGTAATGCATGTCTGTTTTTCTTTTCAGTATAAACTGCTTATATAATGTCTTCGATAAAAAACACACTCGCTGCTATACTGGATAGCAACAAGTTCACTGTTCTAAACTACCAAGACTGGCTTCGAAACCTCAATATTGTATTGGCTTCGGAGAAGCTCCTCTACACGCTAGACAAGAGCCCTCCGAAGGAAGCCCCTGCCGATATCATCCCTGAGGAGCTGACTAAGCTTAACAAATGGTGGGATGACGAGCTTAAGACTCGATGCTATATGATGGCATCAATGTGAAACATAATGCAACGGCGTTTCGAGAAGACGGTGTATGCTGCTGACATACATCTTCATCTCAAAGAGCTGTATGGGGAGAACTCTCGACATGAGAGGTTCACCACTTTCAAGGAGCTTATGACGAGCCGCATGCGCGATGGGATTTTGGTCCGCGAGCATGGGGTTCGTATGATTGGGCTCATTGAAAAGTTGGTGGGCCTTGATATCACACTTCCACATGAGCTGTCTGTGGATTTGCTTCTCCTCTCACTCCCCGCTGCATTCGACCCCTTTGTGGTCAACTTCAACATGAACAAGCTGGAAGCCACCCTTGAAGAGGTGGTGAGCATGCTTGTAGTGTTTGAGGGGACCATAAAGAAGGACAAGCACGTCCTCCTTATGGGCTCTTCTTCCTCTACGAAGAAGGGGCCCAAACGCAAGGCTAATAAGCGTTCTGCCCCTGCGAAGGAGGAAAAGCCCACTAAGAAGCCCAAGGTAAAGGCTTCCAAGCCAAACAAGTGTGAGGATGTTTGCCACCACTGCCACAAGCCTGGGCACTGGAGGAGGAACTGCAAGTAGTACCTCGAGCAGTTGCGAACTGCAAAAGGTATGTTCTATATCGAAATAAATATTTCTCTTAATTCGACTTCTTGGGTACTTGATACCTGATGTGGATCTCATATCTGCAATGATTTGCAGGTGATGACAAGAAGCCGACGTCTTAGAGAGGGTGAGACCCACTTGAGGCTTGGAAACGGAGCAAGAGTTGCTGCTGTAGTGATAGGAGATGTTTATTTATTTCTATCATCAAATTTTAAGTTGTTATTGAAAGATGTTTTATTTGTTCCCGAGTTAATAAAGAACATTATTTCTGTTTCTATGCTTGATAGTGATGGATATTCTTGTCTTTTTGCTAATTCGATTTGCAATATATACAAGAATGAATGTTTGATTGGAATTGGGGAACGCGAAAACGATCTATACACCTTAAAATTAAAATAAGTTCCAACTCGCGATGTGGAAACACATACAAAAACAATTAAAAGGAAAAACGACAGCTTGAACCCAGCACAACTTTGGCACGCTAGGCTAGGTCATATTTCTCTAAGTAGGATGAACAAATTAGTTAGGAGTGACATGTTTGATTTGTCAGACATTAACTCCCTACCGAATTGTGAATCTTGTCTCAAAGGAAATATGACTAAACAACCCTTCAAGGGCAAGCCTGAACGTGCTCAAGGCCTATTGGATTTGATCCGTACTGAAGTGTGTTGCCCGTTTAGCATTGGTACTAAGTACGGTCACACATACTTCGTCACCTTTACCGATGATCACTCTAGGTATGGGTACTTGTACTTAATGAAGCACAAGTCTGAAGCCTTTGAAAGGTTCAAAGAATTCAAGGCTGAAGTAGAAAATCAGTTAGGGAAAAGTATTAAAGTACTTCGATCCGATCGAGGTGATGAATATTTGAGTGCTGAATTTCAAGACTATCTTAAAGAGAATGAGATTCTCTCACAGTGGACCCCTCCGGCCACACCACAGCTCAATGGTGTAGCGGAGCGTCGTAATCGAACCTTGATGGATATGGTTCGATCTATGATGAGCTTAACTGAACTTTCTACCTCGTTTTGGGGCTATGCACTCGAAACGGCGGTGATGTTGTTGAACAATGTCCACACCAAGGCAGTGGATAAGACTCCATATGAGATATGGATGGGCAAGACGCCCAAATACTCATACATGAGGATTTGGGGATGTCCTACTTACGTGAAGCAGACAGTGGGAGATAAGCTGGATAATAGATCCATCTTATGTTACTTCATTGGGTATCCAAAGAATTCCATTGGATACTAATTCTACTATCCCAACGAAACAAAAGTGTTTGTTTCTAGAAATGCCACCTTTATGGAAAGGGAATTTCTACTCGATAGAAAAGGAAAAATAGTAGAACTCGAAGAAGTTCGAGAACCATCTGAGGTACCAAGTGAATCTCCCGCACCTCAAGAGCCAGTGCCAGAAATGGTCACACCTAGGAGATCCGAAAGGGTTCCTAGGGCTCCTGAAAGATATGGTTTCCTGCTTGAAGATGATCAAAATGATCAAGTTATTGGATATGATCCAAGAACTTTCAAGGAGGTGATTTCCGATGCTGATAATTTGTGGCTTGAAGCAATGTAGTCTGAGATTGACTCGATGCATGCGAACCAAGTTTGGACTCTTGTTAATCCTCCCGAAGGAATTGTTCTTATTGGGTGCAAATGGATATACAAGAGAAAACTCAGGCCTGATGGTAAGGTATTGACCTACAAGGCATGACTGGTCGCGAAAGTTTACACTCAAAGGCAAGGTGTTGACTATGATGAAACCTTTTCACCAGTCGCAATGTTCAAGTCAATTAGAATCTTACTTGCCATAGCCGCATGGTACGACTATGAGATATGGCAAATGGATGTGAAAACTGCGTTCCTTAATGGAAACATTAAGGAAGAGATCTATATGACACAGCCTGAGGGTTTCACATCTGTAGGAAGTGAGCATAAGGTATGCAAACTTCAGAGATCGATCTACGGTCTCAAACAAGCATCAAGGAGTTGGAACCTGAGATTCGATGAAACGATTAAGGAATTTGGTTTCATCAAGAATCCCGAGGAGCCATGTGTGTACAAGAAGGTAGTTAAAAGTGCTGTGACGTTCCTTGTACTTTATGTTGATGAAATTCTACTCATTGGGAATGACGTAGGAATGTTGCAGTCAACTAAAGTCTGGTTGTCTAGTAGATTCTCGATGAAGGACATGGGTGAAGCATACTATATTCTTGGAATGCAGATCTATCGGGATAGATCGAAAAGGATGCTCGGACTCACCCAAGCTACCTACATCGATACCATACTTAAGCGGTTCTCTATGGAAGAGTCCAAGAGAGGACACCTACCTATGTGCCATGGGGTCACTCTATCTAAGTCTATGTGTCCAAAGACTGATGAGGAGATAGAGAGTATGACACGTGTGCCATATACCTCGGCAATAGGTAGTATTATGTATGGCATGATCTCAACTAGACCGGATGTCGAATACGCTCTGAGTGTCATGAGCCGCTACCAGGCCACTCCGGCCAAATGCATTGGAAGACTGTGAAAGATATTCTTAAGTACTTACGAAGGACTAAGAATATGTTCATGGTCTATAGGGGTGGTGAACTGAAATTGGAAGGCTACACTGATTCTAGATTCCAATGTGACGTGGATGATTCGAAGTCAACCTTTGGATTTGTATTCATGCTCAATGGTGGTGCTGTCTCTGGGAAGAGTTCCAAGCAAGACACCATCGCGGATTCAACCACTGAGGCTGAGTACATCGCAGCATCAGCTGCTGCTAAGGAGGCGGTTTGGATAAGGAATTTCTTCCAAGAGTTGGGCGTCATCCCTGATGGAGTTGGTCCAGTCCCGGTGTACTGCGACAACACGGGTGCCGTTGCGCAAGCAAAGGAGCCTAGGTCTCACCAAAGATCCAAACATATACTGAGGAAATACCACATAATCCGGGATATTGTGGCTAGAGGTGACATAGCAGTCGAGAGAGTCGCCTCTGCAGATAACATTGCTGATACACTTACGAAGCCCTTGCCAGGACCGTTGTTTGAAAAACATCGCGAAACAATGGGACTGCGTCTGATGAGTAGTTGGCTTTAGGGCAAGTGGGAGATTGTTAGAGTAGATGCCCAACTAGCCAACTTGTGGCGTGTGGGTTTATAGACTCTTGTATAAAACAGTCTTTATATATATGATTTTGTCTGAGGAGATAATAGTGTGATAAATTTCTAGCCAGAGTACTGGATGTGTTTTGGGTAAATGGGTTTGCCTAGTAACACTCACGATGTCACTATGATCTCCAAGATGTATGCATAGTTATCGGATCTCTAGCGACTCTCGATTTACCAATGGTCGTTGATCTGATCGGGATATATGTGTTGAAAGGACCGTACTGTACGCTAACCATGACCAACTGGTTCTTGCAGGCACTATCAGTGATACCTAGGGGATCATGGGGCGATGTTTCTAGGAGCTTTACCATGATCCGATGGGCAAGTCCGAAATTGTGATTTCGGAGTCACAATGGTTGTGGGGCCCACGACTAGCTGTATCCCTGAACCATTGAGGGTCACACAAGTACTGGATTCACGATTCCCGCACGGAAACTGAGCTCAATGTGTTGAGCATAGGAGGAGGAATTTAGGGAGTGCGACTTCCTAAAAGTCAACAGGGGTCAAATTGCGATTTCCCAAAGTTGAGGGGCTAAACTGTAATTTTGGACTAGGTGGTCTGAAAAATTGTTTTCACATCATAATACTCAGTTTTGGAAACTGTGTAGATCGGTCCGATCTGATCGGCGATCGGAGTTATGATGAAGCCACGGTGATTGCTTAACATAATAACACAACTCACACAAACCCTAGCCACCAAGTAGCGCCGCCCCTCCTCCTAACTCTCCTCTCGGCCGCGCCTCCACCCACGCGCCGCCGCCGGCCGCCGCAAGCGCCGCCGCTTGCCGTGATCGGACTTGCTCCGATCGTCTTGACGAGGAGATTCCGTTCGTGTCAAATTTGTCAGCTCTTCTAGTGCAGACTGACGAAGGACTCGTGTTTCCGGTCGTGGACCTGATTAGGAGGTCTACCGCCAACAACCTTTGAAGTGCCAGAATTCCCTGTGAATCTGGTCGGAGCCAGGCGCCTAGACGCCAGCAAGGTAACATTCGTTAAACATCCTATGTATGTTTATTGAATAGATTTGATGAATTGAACGATTCCCGGTGCAAAATTTTTAAACTTCCGCTGCGTCCCGGGAAACGGGATCCGGATCCAACACTGCGCCAACAGGCTGAACACCAGCGACCAGCTGGATTATTGAAACCACTTCCCATTCCAGAATGGAAGTGGGAATGTATAGCGATGGACTTTATAACGGGTTTACCCAGAACGTTTCAAGGATATAACTCCATCTGGGTTAAAATTGATAGACTCACTAGGTCTGCTCATTTCTTACCAGTTAAAACAACATATGAGGTGAGCAGATACACGGATTTGTATGTCAAGGAAATAGTGAGGCTACATGGTATTCCGATTTCCATTGTATCAGATAGGGATCCAATGTTCACATCAACTTTTTGGAAAAGTTTGCATAGAGCTATGGGTACAAAGTTGACCTTTAGCACTGCGTTTCACCCCCAGACCGATGGACAATCTGAAAGGGTGATTCAGATTTTAGAAGACTTGCTCAGAGCATGTATTGTGGATTTTTCAGAAAGCTGGGATCTGAATTTGCCAATGGTAGAGTTCGCCTACAATAACATTTTCCAGGCTTCGATTCAGATGGCTCCATATGAAGCTCTCTACAGTCGAAAGTGTAGAACACCACTCCATTGGGATGAAGTTGGTGAAAGATCTGGTTTAGGACCAGATGTAGTGGAGCAAACAGCAGCAGCTGTTAAGAAGATAAGAGAAAGAATGAAAGCTGCTCAAAGCCGACAGAAAAGTTATGCCGATAATCGAAGAAGGGACTGACTTTTGAGATAGGTGATCACGTATTTTTGAGAATTGCTCCAATGAAAGGAGTAATGCGTTTTGGAAAGAAAGGAAAGCTTAGTCCAAGATATATTGGACCATATGAGATCCTAAAGAAGATAGGAACACTAGCCTATCGATTAGCACTGCCTCCACAGTTGTCAGCAGTGCATAATGTTTTCCATGTATCAGCTTTGAGGAAATATATTCCCAACCCTTCGCATGTTCTAAGTCATGAGCCAATTCAGTTAGCATCAGATTTAAGTTATGAAGAAAGACCAGAAAGAATTCTCCTACGAGAAATTAGAAAGCTAAGAAATCGTAGTATTCCTATGGTTAAGATACAATGGTCTAACCAATCTGAGCGAGAAGCAACGTGGGAGACAGAAGCTGATATGCTTAACCTTTACCCATATCTGATTGGTAAGTAAAATTTCGAGGACGAAATTTCAATAAGGAGGGTAGAGTTGTAACGCCCCAAAATCCATAGGACTACGTATATGAATCTTGTTTATTTTCATTGGGTCAAAATGACAATTTAATTGTTGGCAAAAGCTGATTTTTATTGATTTTAGAAAATAAGATGCGTCGCGGCTGGTTCCAGCAGATGACTCCAAGAGCGATACATGAGCAGGTTTAAATCTATTGAAAATATATTTAAGGAGGACAAATGATTTCCTTTGAAAAGGGTTTGGTGTTTTACAAATTAAAATGAGATGAAAGGGAATTTTACTAAAATTTCACAACTTGGTTGAAATGTGTCATTCTTTGTAAACATAGCACCTTGCCACTAATCCCTTCCATATTTAAACTTGTTTTGAAAGCAAGATCATTATCATTTGCGAAGAAAATCTTTAGTATTTTCAAACTAAAACACATAGAAGTTCGTGTGTTGCTCAGGGAGAAGATTCTGCCGGAATTAACCACGGTTGCAAAGCTTTGTTAAGGCAAGTAAAAGCTGATCCTTTGCTACACCATTTAAAGCATATATTGATTTTATTCATTTTATGGATCTGCTTGCCTGTATGTTATAGTATGTTGAAGTTCATGTTTAAAATGAATTAAGCATGTTCAAGGAAAGAAAGATTGGGTTCAAAATGATGTTTTTATGCTTCCAAGTGTTTTCCAGAAAAATATGGATACTGAGGATTCGAGTTTGATTCAAATATGTTCATGAATGTTCTTCCTTCAGGTGAATGGTAACATTGGAATTTGACGCTATGTAATCGGATGTTGTTAGTCGAATCAGTATAGATTCTGGTTTGATAGATAACAGCTGATAGCGTAGCTGTCGTTTTGATGTTGCAACACCAAGTTTAAAGTCAGCTTTTGGTTTCGAGAATTTCTCACATCAGCTGTTGTCAGCTTTACATTGTTCTTGTTCAGCTGTTGTCAGCTTTGCATTTGTTTATCAGCTGTTGGTTTTATTGTTTATCAGCTGTTAGTTTTATTGTTCATCAGCTGTTGGTTTGTTCATCAGCTGTTGCATTGTATCGTTGTATTCAGTCATTGCACTGTTCTTACGTCTGTTTGTTGTGCAAACGACATCATTTCATTTATTCGGAGTCATGTCTGATAACAGATAATCTTACGTCTGTTTATTCTTATTACCAAACTTTCTTACGCCAGCTTCTTAAAGTCAAACGACATCGTTTTACACTTATTCCCGACGTCGCGTTCGTTAGTCGATTGTTATTGTTCATCAGCTGTTGGTTTGTTCATCAGCTGTTGCATTGTATCGTTGTATTCAGTCATTGCACTGTTCTTACGTCTGTTTGTTGTGCAAACGACATCATTTCATTTATTCGGAGTCATGTCTGATAACAGATAATCTTACGTCTGTTTATTCTTATTACCAAACTTTCTTACGCCAGCTTCTTAAAGCAAACGACATCGTTTTACACTTATTCCCGAGTCGCGTTGTTAGCGATTATTGTTGCGACTGGTTCAAACTAACGACGTCGTTTCCTTAAGTTAAAACTGGTAGCAGATATTCTTACGTCATCATGTCTGTTTCCTACTTCAACTACATCGTTTCATTTATTATGTCTGTTTCAAGTATTCACAAATATTCTCGCAGTTGTTTTACGATAAACGTGAACAGTGAAGATCTGTTTTATTTCAAAGTATTGTTTCACTTTGTTACGACTGATTTCATTTCAGCGGTAAGTTCCCAACAGTCGAATTCGATACTCAGTAAAGTTTAAAATGGGAAGCGAGAGTTTTAAATGATGGAACTCGATGATGTTTAAAGAGATTTCAAAGAAAGAAAGGATGTTAAAGGAACAAAAGTTATTTTAAGTTTTATGGCATAGATAACAGATGGTCACAAGGAGAAGGGTGAGTAGTCGTCCAGATGTCGGCTGTCCTTTCATATGAGCTATATGCTAAAACTGATATCGGAAGCCATTTTGATCAAAGTTCAACACGGACCTAAGGAGAGCTTCTAAGCCATAAATCTAAAGAAAATGATATTGATGATGATGAGATACTATTATCCCTTATCTCCAAGTTATGGAAGAAAGAAATGTTTATGAATCGTTTATGTATTGATGATTCCTTTAACTAAAGTTATGTATGTTCAGATGTCTGCCTACGTTAAATGAAATTGTTATTACTCAGGTTTTGCTTGCTGAGCTCCTAGGCTCATTAGCTTTTAAAATGGTGCATGTTCGACAGCTGAGGAGCGAACGGGAGGTGAAACTTGAATCAGCTGCTGGGTGGTGTGTGTTTGTCAATGGCCAGCGTTTTCCGTGTCAAGTCTGATGTTATTTTATCTTTTGTAAAGACTGTATTAAATCAGTTGCAACAGTAGTAGTTCATATAGAATATCAGCTGTTATACACCGCAATTGCAATATATATAATAGAATTTGTTTTCCGCAAATGTTTTCAGTATTTGGCGCGCAAGCGAGTATCTGTCAGCTTTTGATCGAGTTCGTGTTTCATTATTTTAAGTTATAAGAAATACAGCTTACAAAAAATTGTCTTTCAGCCCTTCTTTTATTCGAAAATTTTTATTTCACCCCAAATTTCGTGACCCCATGGGTTCGGGTGTCACATAGACTCTGTGCGACGTCGTTTGGATAAGTCAGGATCTGTTTCCCCCAATCACATTTCCCCCAATCCAAATCAACTTGCACCACCCGCCTGCTCCTGAGATGCCTCACCTGCATTGAGAAAACTAATGAGCCTAGGGACTCAACAAGTAAAACTTGAAATAACAAATTACATAATGCAGGCGACTGAAAACTGAAACTCGCTACTCAAAGACAATTCGACGCTCGAATTGAATTTCTTATGCTGAATGATTCATGATCTAGAGACTCTCTACTGGTCCTTGTGCATGAAGCATGTAACTACTGATCAGTAATTATCTGTGAAGGGATTACAATATTTCCATAATCCTGTCCCTTCCATGAAGGGATTATGGTCCCACTGTAATCCTGTCCCTTCACAATGACCGGGTCCTCGATAATTCTGAAGTCTGAACTTTACTTCTTTCTGGGATAGCTTTATACTAGCTCTTGATCAAAAGTCGATCACTGAAATCTGGTAGATTCAATGTCATGAAACTCATTTTATTTTAAAAGTGCTACTGAATGTACAGTTATACTTGGGGTTGAGTAACAGCTCTAAGGAAAATGAACTCGGGAGTGCTAAAAACAGACGATGCTAAAAAGCAGACGTCGCTGAGGAAAACAGACGTTGGTACAATCAATTGAAAGACATAGGAATCAGTCATTGGTCTAGAATCAGACGCAAGGAAAAACGCTAGCGTAAATGAAACCAGACGGGACTCGGGAATGGTTGATGTCGTTTGCACAACAACCAGACGTCAACCAATTTAGGTTGGTCAATGCAAATGCTAACAACCAACTGATGATCATAGAACAGTGCAACGACTGAACACTACGAATGGAATGCAACTGCTGGTGAACAGTGCGACTGTTGGACACTACGAATGGAATGCAACTGCTGGTGAACAGTGCGACTGCTGGATACTACGAATGGAATGCAACTGCTGGTGAACAGTGCGACTGCTGATCTTAACAATAGAATGCGACTGCTGGAAGGGAACAGTGCAACTGCTGATGGACACTAACCATGCTTCGACTTAGACAGAATCTAAACAAACTAACTTCACTTATCAAATCAGGACTTGCTCCTGATCGAACCAGCGTTGTTTATTCGTTCAGATTCAATGTCCAAAGTCTTCATGGTATTTCAGAAAACAAGAACTTTCCTGGAATCTGTACAACTCAGTATATTTTAAAGTATATCATTTTTCTGGTTAACTTTCTGGTGAGTTTCCTCAAAATTAAAGTATCAAGGCAGTATATCCATGGCTCAAACTCAACATTACATTAACTATACTGGAACCTGAACAGGCAAGCGTACACAGAAAACAACGAAGCAATATATGTTTTCTCAATACAGCAAGAATTAGATTTACTTGCCTGAAACGAAGATCGCAACGCACAGATGATCACGGCGGGAAGTCTCCACAAGCACACAGAAGAACTGCTTATCTTTAGAGGAACTAAAAGTTTTAAGTGCAACCAAAATGAACCCAGAAACTTACGTAAATCATTTTATACAAGGGAGAATGATTAAGTAGTAGGTGAAAACACTTGAGTAGGCATGGCTGTCGTGCCAACCCCTGTCCTTCTTTCAAAAGTTTTATAAAAGCTCCCCACTACTATTTTGATTTGTAAATTTGATACAACATTTTACTAAAATAGAACTCCCATTCAAAATCTCATTTTATTTTCAAAGGGAACAAGTCTGGATTCTAACAGATTTGTGCTTGGGCGAAATCCTTCCGAAACCTCCTGCGGTTGATAAAATCTGAAAAAGAAAAGGAAATCAGATTTATACTGTAATCTGAATGCTTAAACTCGAAACAGCCCTTGGAAAGAAAGGCTAATAAATTTGTGGTTCTTTGGGATTTTGGGGCGTTACAGCCTGGGCCTGACCCATGCCCATTAACCTGTATTAAGACCATAGAAAATCTATAAATAGGGGCCCTTGGGCATTTATTTTTTTCGCACCAAAAGTTGTATTGACAACTAACACTCCAAGTTTGGGTTGAGAACTCTCCCCTTCAGTTATTTTTCCCTCCCCTTCTCCTCCTCCACTCATTCCCACCGTCGCACCGCCGCTGTTGCCACCCGTCACCGTCGTGCCGCCATCGACGCCGCAGGACCTCGATGCCACCGCCGTCGCTGCACTCCCTCGACACCGTCGCCGTCAAAATTTGTTCTGACACTCTCGGCAAGGAGATTCCGTTCGCAGAACTTTTGCTGATTTTCTAGTACAAACCAACGAAGGAATTGAGATTCCGGTCATGGAAGAGATTGGAGGGTCGGAGCTGTTAAAACGTTGAAGTGCTATCTCCCTTTTGTGGAATAGTCAGAGCCAGGTGACTAGTCGCCATCAAGGTAACTCCCTAAACATCCTAGGTGTTAGATTCTTTTTAGTGTATTGACCGTTCTCGGGCTGTTAAAATTTTAAAACTTCCACTGTACCTCGGGAGCGGGATCTGGATCTGTCGCTGCACCAACATTTGTGTCATCATCTTGCGCATGAACTCCATCAGCTTGCACGGATCTCCATCAGCTTGCGTGTGATCACCATCATCTTGTGCATCGTGTAAAGCCGAATCGATAGCTGGCACACCTGTTGCTTGCTGATCCTGCACTGGGTCAACATTAGTCAAATCAATGACTTCGATGATACCTGCGAATATCGACGTTTCTAATTGGTGAGTCAGTGCGTGCTAATCATCAGCTTGGATTCTGATCTGTGCCTCGTCATCACTTGATTCATCTAGGTTGGTTGATTACAAACGGGTGCACAAATCATTCAAGTTCGCAGCTGAAGTAGATCGAAATGTGGTCTCATCGAACATCGGGTGAACTGATTCTTCTACAGTCAACGTTCTGTTGTTGAAGACACGATACGCTCTACTCACAGGTGAATATCATAGAAAGATTCTTGCATCATATTTCACATCGAAAGCTGTTAGATGATATTTTCCATTTTTGTGAATGAAGCATCTGCATCCAAACACCCTGAAATAAGAAATATCAGGTTTATTGCCGTTCAGTTCTCATATGGGGTTACACCGTGATGCTTATTAATCATCGATATGTTCTAAGTGTAGCAAGCTGTTGGTGATCCGGATCCGCCCCCCGGCGAGGCAGCGGAAGAACATAGAAATACAGCCGGGAGACGATCAATACGAATAATTCAAAACAAACTACGACATTCATAGGATGTTTTAGACAATTACCTTGCTGGAACTTGTGTCTGGCTCCAACCGTAGTTACAATAACGTCGACTCTTCTCGGTAGATTGCGGTAGATATCGCCAATCCGATCCACGACCAGAGCCGAGACTCCTTCGTCAGCCTGCACTAGAAGCACTGACGAATTCTGCACGAACGGATTCTCCTCGTGGAGTTGGCCGGAAACAACTTTCCTGCGAGGGACGGGCGGCGGCGGCGGCGCGTGGAGGCGGCGGCGGCGGCGGCTTGAGAGGAGAGGAGGGGCGGCGGCCTATGAGATTAGGGTTAGGGTTTTGTGCATGAGTTGTATCAAGTGTCTAGGTTAAGTCATAATCCCATATTAAATAGAATAGGTGATGGATTTGGATCCGGCCCAACGGGCCCGGGTCCAACGGATGAACATTCGTTTCATCTCCATCACCGAGACTTCACCGTAACTCCGATC
>KV018472.1:74508-92409 GCA_001598015.1 Dorcoceras hygrometricum
ACGGCCCAATCGACTAGGAACGTGTTTAGAATACACAGTGACTATTAGATGTGTTTCATGATAGTCATCATATCCACTATCACATCTAACATACACTATGGTGCATTCTAGGTCTTTATCCAACACAATTGTTAACATTATAAAATAATGAAGATAAAGAATGCCATAAAACAATACGAATTTCATAAATAAATATCGTTTTACAAAGAGTCAATGAGAACCCACACGCCACAATTTGGATAGTTGGGCATCTACTCTAACAATCTGAAGATCCTGCAATTGGGCACACAGACCCAAACAACACAAGGCAGGAAAAGAAATATGAGGTCAAGCCTCAGTACGAAGAGCCATATAAAAACAGCAAATCATTCATCATGTTATAATTCAAGTTATGAAATGCATGAGGCTGTCAAAGGAATCGGTAATCTAGACCAGTGTATCAACTGGCAAATCATCTCAAGCGAGCCTCTATACCACGCACGGTGTATCAACCGGGGAAATCATCGGTCCGTGATCATCGAGGCCCGTCATCCTATATCACAGCTCGGTGGTATTCAGACACGACGACCCAGTCGGTCATCACCCCGATGATAGCGTTGGACCTTTCAGGAACGACACATCTGTCTGACACATCTGTCTGTCGGTCGCAACGTGGCTCTATCTCAATCCGGTCATCAATCAATCAGAAGGCTCGATATGTATGCATGAAAGCCAAGAAATTCATATCTGATTTCTACATGCACAATTCACGTAAAACTGAATATATCAATCAAACAATTCATCAATCTGTTTCACGTAAAACACATAATCAGCTCAACAGATCTCATAACCCGAATTATACACACGTCCATGCTCAAAGTTGTTTAGAGCTGCTCAAATTCGTACCTCACAGCTTCAATCTACCTCAACAGATTTCTCAAAGGCACGACAAAACTTAGCTTAAGCAAATCATCTTTCTCCTGGCTTACTCAACCACGGCAGAAGCTATCCTGAACCTAAAATCCAGAAGCTTACATCAACCGGGGAACGCTCGGGTCAGATCTCTCGAAAAGCTTCGAACGAACAGATTCTTCGTGCTTCTCTCCAACATCGACTCAGGCCTCCTAGCTAGTATCAATCGAAAGAGCAACTCAAGAGGTGCTCAGCGCCACCAATTACGTTCAAAACAACGGCGAGAAACGACGGGAAATCGGAGAAATAGGCTACAGTGAAAAGTACCGAACGAGGGTTTCAAGGATGAGGATAAGAAATATCGGGTAAAAAATACGCTAATTATAAATCAGCACTTGGTATATAAATCCTCAATTCGCTACTGTTCTCATCAATTCAGATTCTGGTACTGATCGACTCTCTGGCTAAGGCAAAAGTCTCAAAGCTGAATCTAACATTTACTCTCGCTACTGCCTCAACTGATACAATTCAGACGTTGCGCTTCTAACATGTTATCAAATGAAGCCGCATCAGAGCCCCCGCTAACTAACTAAAACGACGTCGTGCTATCTCACAGCTGATCCTTCACTCTCACATCTGCCAGCGTTCACCCACAGCTGAAACATATCTCTTGTAATAACAACAGCTGATTTGCACTACAACACCAGCAGTCAACTCAGCTAGGTTGACCAACACGTGACTTCTGACCACATCCACGCGCTAACAGATCTCAGCCACCCCAACTGCTTCGCTCGTTACAGTACCGTTGACCCACGTTGACGTCTGAAATTAGCTATTGACCAGATTTCTCCCACTTGCGAGACATCTGAATTTTTGCGAAACGACGACGCATCATTCCCGCGCCACCAACGACTAATCAGACCTCACCCGCTAGCGCTACAACTGCATGCTCGCTCTGAACACTACTGGAATCATATTTCTATCGTAAATTCATCAATTCGACTCCACATTCCAAATAGATTTCACCCTAAAGACCAGCGACTCAAAACTAAAAAATTACCGGAGAAATATGATAACCTCAAACCAGACTTCACCAAAAATCCTAAAGTCTGAAATTCGAAATTACAAATTCTCGTGACTAATCCTTCAACAAATCTGATTAATCACTATTCTAAAATATGATTCCTCACAAGGTTTGATAAAATATCAGACTTGGGAAAATCTCAGCTTTAGGGGGAACGAGAGATCTGAATTAATAAGTGCTGATTCAACTGAATATGTGAGATCTTGATACACTCAGATGTCATGTATACACAGTTGATACTTATCCATGATCAGATCTCGCAATACCCCTACTGATACATTAAACAGATCTTAAGGTTGTGACGTGTTAACCACTTGGCACCAGTTATCTTTTACCTTTTCACCCTCGCGATTACAATTCAAAATTATTTTAAAATTCCTTTAAAATTATTTCACGATATTGTCAAAATATTTTCAAAATCATTTCCAAAATTGATCGCGCCATCGGATGATTGACACGTGGTTGTCATCATGCGTAACGTCACATATATATTTTCTCTCTGTACTACCTTTTCGCATTCTTATATTTACGGCATTTCCTTTTTATTCCATCACTTACCTTGTGCATATATACTCTCCAGTATTCTTGTGTTTTGCTCTCTGTGTACTCTTGTTGCAGATATTTTTCAGTCGTACCCTTCTTCAACCAACTATCTGTAATGGCATCCTCACTTATCAGCAACACCAACCAAGTCCATTTTTCCTCTGCCCTTGCCATGGACAACGCAGGAATGGTGGCTATGTTCGAAGCCCTAGTAGCTTCTGGTCTTAATGGTTTTCTGGGCTGTTTGTCTGACATCTATGAAGCTACTCTGATCGAGTTCTATCCAATTGCTTCAGTCCGCGATGGTCAGGTTATCAGTACA
The DNA here is from genome assembly GCA_001598015.1 of Dorcoceras hygrometricum. Classification (NCBI taxonomy): domain Eukaryota; kingdom Viridiplantae; phylum Streptophyta; class Magnoliopsida; order Lamiales; family Gesneriaceae; genus Dorcoceras; species Dorcoceras hygrometricum. The sequence continues at coordinate 77,349 of KV018472.1, forward strand.
GTTCAAGGGAAATCAGTGGAAATCTCCGAGGAAGATTTTGCCAGGACTTTTTCGTTACCGGTGGACAGCTTGACAGATATAAATGAGGTACCGAAGGATTTGGTTTTTGATGCTATAACTGAGTTTTCATTTACTGGTGAGCAGTTGACAACTTCTTGCAAGAAGCGGGAATTGAAGATTGAGTTTAGGATACTAAGTAATATTCTGGATAAATCAGTAACTGTGAAGGCAGGGTCGTTCGACGCTGCTACTCATGAGAGATTCCTAATGATGATCGCTATAAATGGAGGAGTGAAAATCATTTGGAGCAGGCTGTTGTTTAACAATCTCAAAGATATGGTGACGCCTGGGTCCAGGCAAGCCAGGGGCTACGCTGTACAAATCTGTATTCTGCTGAAGAACGTACCAAACTTGGATTGGGAGATTCCAAGGAGTTCCCTCCTCTTAAAATTTTAACAGCAAAAACTATTCATAGATACATCGCTATTAATGATAAGATTGCTGTTGAGGATTTGGAGGATGTGAGAGATGTATCCCGGGGGAAGAAGACACCCGTAAAAATGGCAGTGTCCAAGAAGAGGCCTGCTACTGCTGTGGCTGAACTGGTTGTGAAGAAAAAGCGGACATTGAAGGGGAAAGCAGATCCTTCAAAAGAAAACCTGGAGCTCGTTTCAGTGGCATAGGAGGCTGTACCACTTCAAGTTATTAAACCTATCACCACTGCTACTCCTAAGCCCAAAGAAAAGCGTCAAATAGGAAGTTGATATTGCTAGCAGGATCTGCTGATGAGATTGCGGAGGAAGAGACAGATGTTGAAAAACAAAGAGAAGAACCAACTGTTGATGTTGGTGAACAAACCAACTGTGGCGACCTTTGTGGAAAAAGATAAAGATACGTCTGGGGATGATGTGGATTCCATTATCCAGCAGATTCTTGAAGATACCGCACAGTTGGAGACCGATATGGGAGATACAGATGAAACAGTTGTTGGGGGACCAACGATACAGACTTCTGATGATTTTATTTCTGATGATTTTCAGTTGGTTACCAGTGAATATGACCGCAGGATTGGTGTAGAAAATGATCCCGATGAAGAGAGAAGAACTGATGATGAGTCTATGACTCTGGAGGAAATTTTGTCGACAATTCCAGCTGGTTACTCATTACCTTCAACCACTCGGGAAGTAACGAAAATTCAGTTGGGCAAGAGTATTCAATTCAGGGTTGTAAATGAAGGGGACTGGTACAAAGCCAGTCTTCCTAAGATTTCTTCTGCTGAGAAGGGGAAGGCACCCTTTCACGAAAAGGATCAAATAAAAGGGAACCTGACCAAAGAAATTTTTGCCGATATCGATTTACTTGTAAAGTTGCGCGAACGGGTCATTGATGAAGTTTTGCCGCAATTGTCTTATGTAGATACTCTTCCCACTGTTAGTGAATTATTTAAGTTACTCAAAAAGAGATGGGCAGATGTCTGTCTAGAAGCTGCAGAATTTTTTGTTTCTGGAACACTTCTGCCAGTAGGTTCTCTCAATTTTTTCCGAGCTCTAACTGTTGTTTAAAATACCTTGGACCGTGCTTGATAGGGTTCGACTGGCCAACTCCTGCGAATAGGCTTTCTGTCTAATCTGAAATTCAGCTCAAACAAAAGCTTAATTTCTAAATTGAATCATAAGAAGGGTACTGAAATTATCAAATGAAGCCCTTCAAAAATTTATTTCTATCATTGTGGATTTATGGATATCCTGAACGTTATAGATCAGCTCTGAGTTGTTTACGCTATGCTTTCTATATAGTGCTTATGAGATGGCAACGTTCCGATCTGATCTGATCTACATCACTCTAATCTGACGTAGCTCCTATCCGATCTGATCTACGTCACTCTAATATGATCGACTTAATCTGAGCCAATTGGCGATGTTCTGAGCTTATCGACATGCTCTGAGCTGATTGCCGATTCTCTAAGCTGATCGACTTGCTCTGAGCTAATCTGCGATGCTCTAAGCTAATCTATGTTGCTCTAATCTGATCTGCTATGCTCTAATCTGATCTTCTATGCTCTAAGCTGAGCTGTGTGCTTTAATCTGATCTACAATGCTCTAATCTCATTCGCGATGCTCTAAGTTGATCGGCGAGACTCTAAGCTGATCTTATTAGGCTCTAATCTGATCATCAATGCTCTAATCTGATTCACGATGCTCTAAGCTGATCAGTGATGCTCTAAGCTGATCGGTGATGCTCTAAGCTGATCTGATTAAGCTCTACGCTATTTTGCTATAATTGTTTCCGATCTGTTCGAGTTCTTGTATTTTGTTATCACCAAAACTTAGTAAATTTTAATCTCAACAATTTCCCCCTTTTTGGTGATGACAAAACTTAGCAGCTTTATTTAGAATAAAAAAATTTTGAACAAAATTTCGCCAAGTACAAGAACTGTAACTATAATATCTGATCCGGAAAAATATCTTCTCAAAACCATCTGTATTTGCCGCTGCTATTACCTTCTTTTCTACCGCTACCGCTAATTTCCCTATGTCTTCCACTGATGCTAGTTTCCCCCTATTTGGCATCACCAGCTCTCGTAATATGAGCAAAGATTTCAGCGAGCTGAGAGCCAAAAGCAGCAAGGCTCGAATTAACTTCATAAGATGAATGCTGAATCTCATCAAGTAGCAACTGCCTTGTCTAAGTAAGCTCTCAAGATAGGTCAGCTTTGACTTTCTCTCCCCGTCTTATCAAGTCCAGATACTGTCTCTGTTGTTTGTTGATCAGCGTAAGATGTGACTTACATGTATCTTCAACTCTAAGCTCGAGAGACTTCATTCTCTGATCAAATTCCGACTCGAGAGATGTTAACAACTCTTGAGATTTCAGCTACTCGAGACTAAGATTTGAATCAAGTCTCTGATCTGAGCAGTTGTCTGGCTAGGCAACTAAGATTTGTAAGATTATTCAAAAATACGATCTCTTGGGGCGGGAATTCTTCAAATATAAGTTCAACAGCTTCAGACGCAGAAGAAGACGGTTGAGATGATTAAGATAGAGTGTCCTCTGCCTTGAAAAACCAACAAAAATGTTCAGCACTCTGATCATGCTGGATAGCTCGAAGAACTGAAATAGGAACAACTGCTGTAAACTTTACTGAATAATGAACAACCATATATGTACACCCATTCAATCCGATCGCAAAGAACTGAACACTCCTCAGAATTAGAATACTCCGTCTGAATCAGTCACTTCGGAGGTTGCATTATTTTATTGGTTACGGTCGCCACCACAGTAAGAAAATATGTGACATAAGGAGCATCTCTGCCAACTGTTGCTCACTTTCGCTTTAACGTCGGGTCAACAGTAGCGACTGTTGTGTGGTGCATAGCTGCCAAACGTTTGGCTTTTGCAGCAGCAGCTTTGGCCTCTATCTCCTCAGCCATTCTTGCTGCAGCTGTTACCTCTTCATATTCTTCAATTTTCTTCTTTGCCTTTAGAAGCTTTGCTGGAGAGGATTTTTTTTTGGCAATGTACGTGCCAACAGATTTTACAGATAGAATCTTCAAGGAGGGAAGGGCCTTAGATTCGGCCAGCTTTATATCGAGTACACCCTCCAGCAGCAGGCTTATCTGCACAGCAAAACCAGAAGCCTTCTTGGTCTGTGGGATGACCATCGCTTGAGTCCCAGTCTATATATGATATGTATTGAACCGGGGGATGCCCCGTGTTATCATGTATCGGGGATTTATATTTTGATTGATACTTGTTGTGTGGGAATTGAATCGACTCGTATTTTATTATTGCTATTTTGAATGTATGACTTGAAGTTCAGGCCCATGGTATTTCGAAAAATTTTTAAGCCCTAATTTTAAGCTTCCGTGTTTATGCGCTTATTGTGTGTTAATCGTTAGTAATTAGCACGGGGCCTGACAAAAATGTTCAGAACTCTGATCATGCTGGATAGCTCGAAGAACTGAAATAGGAACAACTGCTGTAAACTTTACTGAATGATGAACAACCATATATGTACACCCATTCAATCCGATCGCAAAGAACTGAACACTCCTCAGAATCAGAATACTCCGTCGGAATCAGTCACTTCGGAGGTTGCATTATTTTATTGGTTACGGTCGCCACCACAGTAAGAAAATATGTGACATAAGGAGCATCTCTCCCAACTGTTGCTCACTTTCGCTTTAACGTCGGGTCAACAGTATCGACTGTTGTGTGGTGCATAGCTGCCAAACGTTTTGCTTTTGCAGCAGCAGCTTTGGCCTCTATCTCCTCAGCCATTCTTGCTGCAGCTGCTACCTCTTCATATTCTTCAATTTTCTTCTTTGCCTTTAGAAGCTTTGCTGGAGAGGATTTTTTTTTGGCAATGTACGTGCCAACAGATTTTACAGATAGAATCTTCAAGGAGGGAAGGGCCTTAGATTCGGCCAGCTTTATACCGAGTACACCCTCCAGTAGCAGGCTTATCTGCACAGCAAAACCAGAAGCCTGCTTGGTCTGTGGGATGACCATCTCCTTCAAAATCCTGAAAAGGATTTGCTCCAACTGATTTTGTTGCACCCATGATTGCCATCATCATGTTGAATCGCCCTTGGGTAATAGCATCAAATGTTCCAACTTTGGCAGTGGGGCCTTGGCTATAATATCGTTGAGCAGGCGATATTCCACCTTCATTCCTTTTTTTTGCACGAACTCTATACTGGAACGCCCGAGTCAGAAAAATCCATCTTAATCTGAGCGACCATCCTCGTAGGAAACTCAGATATCACCACAAGCCCGTCAGTGGGCAACTGAAAAATACCAAAAAACATCTCTTCTGTAATAACCACTGTCAAACCCCAGACTTTGTTGACCACAGTGTCTCGCTCCAGTTTATCATGGCGAAAAAATACTGAAGGGCCTCCTCATAGACCGCCGCCGAGCACCCCAAGAAGCCTCTGAGTCCAGACGACTCCAGAGCTTTTAATACCTTCAACATTCGCCCACTGGGAAGGCTGAGAATTGAATCGAAGTTGACTTGGAGAGGGTTCTGAACGAAGACAAAGGCCATTGCTGTTGGATTTCTTGACAGCGAGAAATATTTTTTGCAAGAGAATTAGGAAAACAAAGGTAGTAATGGTAATAGAATAATATGAGAAGGAAAAACCATAAATAGAACTTGAAACGGTGAGAGAAAATATTTGTTGTGTCTTTGTACACTGACAACACACGTGTCAAGCATGAATTGACGGGTTTTGAATTTAAAAGGACACTTGTAAAATTTTATCGATACGCAAGAACAAGGAAAAGATCCGCCATTTATAGAAATGAAATCGCAACCATTGATATTTAATATATCATAAGAGGTACTGTTAGATCAACTCTAGGATAAGCATCAACTGTATATGTGTGCAATCCGAATCCATTCAGCTCACGCACATTCCGCTAACTGAACTCTTATTACTTCTGATTTGAGATCCCCCTAAGCTAAGGTTCCCCCTAGCTGAGGTTCCCCCCTAAGCCGAAGTTCTCCCCTAAGCTGAGGTTTCCCCTAAGTTGAGGTTCTCCCCTAAGCTGAGCAACTCCTCGATCACCTGAAATTGACAGATTAGGGCAGTTCTAAGAGAGCAAAAACATTCTGAAAATATGAGAACTTAGCGTCAGGCTGTGTCTTGGTGAAGATATAAGCGACTTATGGTTCTGTTGAAATGTATTACAGCTTGACGTCCTTCTTGAGCACGTGATCTCTTATGAATTGATTCCTGATGTTGATGTGATTTTTTAGTGAGTGCAGCACAATATTTTGAGTGATGGCAATAGCACGGGTATTTTCACAGAAGATAGGAGGCTCAGAAGCATCAATGCCAAAATCCTTGAGCTGATATTGTACCCATAAGATCTGAGCACAGCAGCTCCCAGCTGCTAAGTACTCTGCTTTAGCTGTGGATGTAGCAATTGAATTCTGCTTAGTACTGAACCATGAGATCAAACGATCTCCTAGAAATTGACATGTACCCCTCGTGCTACTTCTGTCAATGAGACAACCTACGTAATCTGCATCATTGTACCCGATCAGTTGAAAGCTGGAGTCTTTGGGATACCAAAGATCCACATTAGGAGTACCCTTAAGGTATTTTAAGACAAGATTAACAGCAATGAAATGAGACTGTTTGGGCTGTGCTTGAAATCTAGCAAACATACAGACAACACACATGATGTCTGGTCTGCTAGCATTTAACCATATCAAAGAGCCTATTATACCACTATACAATGATACCTCAATGGCAGTTTCAGCTTCATATTTGTCCAGTTTGATTGAGGCACTCATCGGGGTAGCTACTGTTGAGCAGTTTTCCGTCCCATACTTCTTCAGAAATTATTTCGTATATTTCGCTTGATTAATGAAGATTGCATTGTCAAGTTGTCACACTTGAAGCTCAAGAAAGAATGTCAGCTCTCCCATCATGCTCATCTCAAATTTGTCCTGCATTAGCTTCGAAAATTTTTGGCATAGCTTGGGGTTAGTAGATCCAAAGATAATATCATCAACATAACTCTGGACTAGTAACAAGTGATCATTTTTAACAATTTAAACAACTTCTTATCGACTGTGCCTATTACAAAATCATACTCCAACAGAAATTATTACAGTGTATCATACCAATCTCTGGGTGCTTGCTTCAACCCGTATAGAGCTTTATCCAGTTTGTAAACGTGATTTGGATATGTATGATTGACGAAGCCAGGAGGGTGTGCTACATATACTTCCTCAGTTAAGATGTCATTTAGAAAGACACTCTTCAAATCCATCTGAAAAACTTTGAAGTCTTTGAATGAAGCGTATGCAAGAAAAATGTGAATTCTGGCTACTGGTCCAAAGGTTTCGTCAAAGTATATTCCTTCTAGTTGTCTAAAACCTTGTGCTACCAACATAGCTTTGTTTCTAACAACAATTCCATCTTCATTTAATATATTCCTAAAGACCCATTTCGTTCCAATTACAGAGTGATTAGACGGCGTAAGAACTAGTTTCCAAACCTTATTTTGTTCAAATTGATTATTTCATCCTGCAGCACTTCTACCCAGCTCGGGTCTACTAAGGCTTCATCAATCATCTTAGTTTCTATATGAAAAATGAATGATGAATTGAAATACTCATGCATAAGCTGGCCTCGTGTGCAAAATGGTGAAGTAGCATTACTAATGGCCTTCTCAGGTGGGTGATTTATATGCCACCGAAGATCAGGTCAAAGGGGATTTGCTTCGTGCTGAGTGCTGACGTCTGCGATCTGAAACTGGCTCAGCTCGGGTGAAAGCGCCTGATCTATTTGGTGTTAGAGTAGGTTCCCAACTAGCCAACTTGTGGCACGTGGGTTCTTATTGAATCTATGTAAAACGATCTTTATTTATGAAATTTGCATTCTTTTATGGAATTCTTTATCTTCATTATTACGATTACAATTGTTGGATAAAGACCTTGAATGCACTATAGTGTATGTTAGATGTGATAATGAATTTGATGGCTATCTTGAAACACATCTAATAGTCACTGTGTATTCTAAACTAATTCCTAGTCGATTGGACCGTCCAAAAGAGGATAAGGGCCGCCAAAGTTTGAGACTAGAATCTGCGATGTAAAGTATCACGTCTCATTGGTAGGGAACATAGTGATGTTCTGAGCATGCAGATGGATAGTGACCTGGTGATCTATCGAACTATCCTTGTTCGCACTTTCCAAGTGGTTATCATTTGTCGAGTGGATTAAGTCCGAGGCCTTGATTGTACAGAATAGTCATCATCACTCGAAATATCATTGAGACTCTACATGATAGGTGCCTCACTTTGACCCGTTTATCGACTCAGCTGGGGCCATCAGGTGTCGGGATTGGATGAGGTCCCGATGCATGTAGGAGTCGATACTTTGTTGTAGAGGATTCACCACTCGCCCTTGTGCATGGATATCCTATGCTTTCTGAGGAGATAATAGTGTGACAAATCTCTGGCCAGAGTACTAGATGTGTTTTAGGTAAATGGGTTTACCTAGTAGCACATGCGATGTCACTATTTGGTCTCCAAGATGTATGCATGAACATCGAATCTCTAGCGACTCTCGATTTAACAATGGTCGTTGATTCAATTGATACGCTAACCATGACCAACTCTTTCTTGCAGTCACTATCAGTGATACCTAGAGGATCATGGGGCAATGTTGGTAGACGATTTACCATGATCCGATGGATAAGTCCGAAAATATGTTTTCGGACTCACAAAGATTTGTGAGCCCACGGCTAGCTGTATCCCTTAACCATTGAGGGTCACACAAGTACTGGTTTCTCAATTCCCGTACGGAAATTTTGCTCAATTTGTTGTGTATAATAGGAGGAAGGATGGAAGTGCGACTTCCTAAAATTAGCTGGGGATGGAAATGTGATTTCCATAAATTATCTTGGACTAGTATGACTATCCTTAAAGTTGATAGGGGCTTAACTGTTATTTTGGATTAGGTGGTCTAAAAAATTATTTTTAAATCATAATGTTCAATTTTGTAAACTGTGTAGATCTGTTCGATCTGATCGTCGATTGGGATTATGATGAAGCCACAACGATGGACTTGAAACCAATGTTCCCTGGGCCTGTGTGACGCCCAAACCCAAGGGTGTCAACGGAATAGGAAGAATTCGAAATGTAAAATAAATAGAAGGACCAAAATTCGAATATGTAAACTGAAATGAAACTAATTGGCGCCAAAGGAACAGCACAATAAATAAAAAAAATCAGATTATCAAACAGATATCCATTCAATGCAAATTGCGAAGTTACAACTACCGAAATTTATATAAGTTCACAATTGTTGCAACAGATCTTAATACAATTGACAAAAGATCCAAAACAACAAAATCTAAGACTCTGCAGAAGACGCCGGCCTTTGACAAACACATTTCCCCCGATCCAAATCAACTTGCACCACTCGCCTGCTCCTGAGATGCCTCACCTGCATTGAGAAAACTAATGAGCCTAGGGGCTCAACAAGTAAAACTAGAAATAACAAAGTACATAATGCAGGCGACTGAAAACTGAAACTCGCTACTCAAAGACAATTCGACGCTCGAATTGAATTTCTTATGCTGAATGATTCATGATCTAGAGGCTCTCTGCTGGTCCTTGTGCATGAAGCATGTAACTACTGATCAGTAATTCTCTGTGAATGGATTACAATATTTCCATAATCCTGTCCCTTCCATGAAGGGATTATGGTCCCACTGTAATCCTGTCCCTTCTCAATGACCGGGTCCTCGATAATTCTGAAGTCTGAACTTTATTTCTTTTTGGGATAGCTTTATACTAGCTCTTGATCGAAAGTCGATCACTGAAATCTGGTAGATTCAATGTCATGAAACTCATTTTATTTTAAAAGTGCTACTGAGTGTACAGTTATACTTGGGGTTGAGTACCAGCTCTAAGGAAAATGAACTCGGGAGTGCCAAAAACAGACGATGCTAAAAAGCAGACGTCATTCAGGAAAACAGACATTGGTACAATCGGTTGAAAGACATAGGAGTCAGTCGTTTGTAGGTCTAAAATCAGACGCAAGGAAAAACGCTAGCGTAAATGAAACCAGACGGGACTCGGGAATGGTTGATGTCGTTTGCACAACAACCAGACGTCAACCAATTTAGGTTGGTCAACGCAAATGTAACACCCAACTGCTGATCATAGAACAGTACAACGACTGAACACTACGAATGGGATGCAACTGTTGGTGAACAGTACGACTGTTGGACACTACGAATGGAATGCAACTGCTGGTGAACAGTGCGACTGCTGGATACTACGAATGGAATGCAACTGCTGGTGAACAGTGCGACTGCTGATCTTAACAATAGAATGCGACTGCTGGAAGGGAACACTGCAACTGCTGATGGACACTAACCATGCTTCGACTTAGACAGAATCTAAACAAACTAAATTCACTTATCAAATCAGGACTTGCTCCTGATCGAACCTGCGTTGTTTATTCGTTCAGATTCAATGTCCAAAGTCTTCATGGTAGTTCAGAAAGCAAGAACTTTCCTGGAATCTGTACAACTCACTATATTTTAAAGTATATAATTTCTGGTTAACTTTCTGGTGAGTTTCCTCAAAATTAAAGTAACAAGGCAGTGAATCCATGGCTCAAACTCAACGTTACATTAACTATACTGGAACTTGAACAGGCAAGCGTACACAGAAAACAACGAAGAAATATATGTTTTCTCAATACAGCAAGAATTAGATTTACTTTCCTGAAACGAAGATCACAACGCACAAATGATCACGGCGGGAAGTCCCCACAAGCACACAAAAGAACTGCTTATCTTTAGAGGAACTAAAAGTTTTAAGTGCAACCAAAATGAACCCAGAAACTTACGTAAATAATTTTATACAAGGGAGAATGATTAAGTAGTAGGTGAAAACACTTGAGTAGGCATGGCTGCCGTGCCAACCCCTGTCCTTCTTTCAAAAGTTTTATAAAAGCTCCCCACTACTATTTTGTTTTGTAAATTTGATACAACATTTTACTAAAATAGAACTCCCATTCAAAATCTCATTTTATTTTCGAAGGGAACAAGTCTGGATTCTAACAGATTTGTGCTTGGGCGAAATCCTTCCGAAACCTCCTGCGGTTGCTAAAATCTGAAAAAGAAAAGGAAATCAGATTTATACTGAAATCTGAATGCTTAAACTCGAAACAGCCCTTGGAAAGAAAGGCTAATAAATTTGTGGTTCTTTGGGATTTTGGGGCGTTACAGCCTGGGCCTGACCCAGGCCCATTAACCTGTATTAAGACCATGTAAAATCTATAAATAGGGGCCCTGGGGCATTTATTTTTTTCGCACCAAAAGTTGTATTGACAACTAACACTCCAAGTTGGGTTGAGAACTGTGAGACCTGGATTTGTTAATTGAGATTAATTGTAGGAATTAATCGATTGATAAAGATTCTGGTGGTTTAGAATCTCTGTTTCGAGGTTTGAGTTGCATTTTCAGGTTGAGAACCATACTTAGAACAATCCTGGAGGTTTCATGATTTTGGTACTTTTGGGTAAAAGCTGGTTTTATAAGCTAGCAGCTGGTCGGTGGCGAAAACCAGTCGAAGCGTGTTTTGGTAATGCAGGGTATGAAACGCCGTCATTTGCGTGAAGTCTGGTTGCGCGTGTTGTAATCAGCAGATGCGTTAGTGTAATTGCGTTAAGGGCTTAAACGATTGTGTTTAGATTAGTTGGCGTGACGTCGTTTGAATGTTGCGTCTGGTACCAGCTGGCGGGCTTCGCGTGAGTATGCCTGCTGGTTGTTCAGCCGAAGCGGATGTCAACGCGGGTCAACGTTCCTGTAGCGCGAGGAGGAAACGTTGTCGTTTTGTTGTCACGACTAGATGTCCAGCTGCGAGAGATTTTCGCTACTGTAGCTTGCTGCTGGTATTGCGCGAGAGCTAGCGACTGGATGACGTCAGTGGTGCGACGCCGTTTTGATTAGTTGCAACGCTGCGTTTTATAGGTTGCGACTGGTACCAGCAGAGAGAAGTGTTATGCGTTGTTTTGTTCCTGCGACTGGATACCCAGCTGCTGGTAGTGAGGATTTCGTATCCTATGCGACGTCGTTTGAGTAAGTTGGCGCGACGCTGTTTTGAGAACCAGCCGTTGGTTTGTTTTGCGATTGTTTTAGCGATTATTTGAGAAACCATCAGTTGGTTCTTGCGTCTGCGGGTTGTAGTATACCTGCTGGTTTGGGAGATCGATGGTGTCGACTGGTTTTGTCGGTGGACAATTATTGAATTGTTTTCCAGTCGTTGCAAGTGCTATTTATATGAAGATTTGGCCTTCGATTTTAGACACCAGTTCCCATACTTAGAATATTTTCCAGCCTTTCGTTCTCTGTTTCTTCGAACCCTAGAGCACTATTCAACCGTGAGCTTTTTTGACGAATTCCCGTCGTTTCCGGTGGTTGTTTTGCTCGTGCGAGGTAGCTTGGGACTCCTCTCGAGAAGCTTTGTCGATTTCTACCATTCTTGGGGGCTGTGGTTAGCTAGAGCAAGGTCGCGAAGTTACTGTCTTGGCCGTGTGTTCGCTGTGAGCAGGTAGCTTCGAATTGTTGTAAGATCCTGGCTTTAGTGTATTGTTTTAAGCTTCCAATTGTGTAGTATTGTTGGGATTGAGCGCTGGTTGAGAGTGTCTCCCGGCTGTGAGTCTGTGTTTGTATCCCGTAAGATTTATGTACGCTGTTGGTTAACAGGATTTTACCAGAGTCTTTGGGATTTCTTGCAGTGCTAATTTTAACTCAAAAGTATTTAATTTAAGGTACGGATTTGAGCTTGATATTGCTAGGAATTGGCGTGAGATTGAATGCTAGATGGCTGTTGTGTATTGAGGTGGATGTTGTTGTGTGCCTACGTGATTTCTGTTGATCGTTTGGCTGCCCTGTTATGCATACACGCATTTCCCATATTGCATTCATATTGTTATTACAGCCATTGTTCGTATCTTGTATTGCTGTTGTTGATTTTTTTTACCAGGATGCGAGGGCGAGCGGCAATACCGCACTCTCATCTCCCTGCTGGGATTGTTAGCCACCATGCGCCGAGTGGTTAACTACCACAGTTCATGGGCGAGGCAACGGTAGGTTGAGTTGTTTGATTCATCTGGTATTCGGGTGTTGTATCACGGCGAGTGGATCATTACCACACTGTGAACACACCTTGTGGCCACGGTTGTTTCATATTCTTGGAGCTGTGCTTGAGTTCCTTACCTCTCTTGTTGGTTGAGCCTTCCTTTGTTATCCGGGGTCTCATGCATAGCATCTGCATTTTATCTTATATATTCTTTTAGCTTTATCGGTTGCTCTCCGTACTGGGGTTTGACCCCATGTCCCTCTGGGGCTTGGTTTGTTTCCTTGTTTGTGTTGTTTTCAGGAAACTCAGGTTCTACAGCTGGTCGTGGTTTTAACCCAGCTGGTGGTGCCCAGGAGGTGGTTAGCGCGTCCCAGTTGCATATAGCATACTTATATATATGTGTCAGTTAGCTAGGGGGATGCCCTGAGCTTCGTTGTTGTACCCCGTAGTGGAGTCTGATACATGTTTTGATTTATGTATGCTTTATTGCTGGTTGTTTTATGCACTGGGATATATTTTGAGTATTGCTTATTTTAAATTATATCGTTTTAAGCGTCAGGCCCAATCGCGAAAATTTTACCCACTTTTTGATAAGCTTCCGCATGCGTTTGGGTTTTTACTCTGTATAGAGCACGAGGCCTGACATTTTTTGTATCAGAGCTTAAGCTGGGATAAGCTCAATTTCTTTGATCACACTTGAGTCTAGGCACAGTGTTGTGTATTGCATGTGTTTGACTGATGTGACTATGTGCTGCAAATTTGTGTTATATACTTTCTATGCTGTATTTGTTCTGCTTTGCTTGATCCCTGTTGAGTGTATTCTAGATGCCTCCTAGACGTCGTGGTAGAGGTAGGAGGCAGTTCCAGGAGTCAGGAGGTCAGAACGAGGATCAGTATAGTGCTCCTAGTCGTACTCATGAGAGTAGCGAAGAAGGGGAAGCCGAGGCTCCGCCGGCTCCGGTGGAGAGAATGGATGTTGTTATAGCTCGATTCCAGAGGATGAACCCTCCTGTCTTTAATGGCGACGAGTCGAGTGAGCATGCTGATTCGTCGCTCCATAACGTCATTCATCTTTTTGATCGGGCTCAGTATGACGATGAACTCCGATTGAGTTTAGTGACCTTGTTGCTGAGGAAGGCCGCAGAGCGCTGGTGGCGAGGCGCGTCTAGTACCTTAGTGGAGACTGGAGTTGGTATCACTTGGGACACCTTCTGTGAGACCTTCAGGCAAGAGTATGTCCCCGATTCCTATGCGGCTACCCGTGAGCGGGAGTTTGAGTTTTTGGAGCAGGTCTCGATGACTGTGCGCGAGTATGCTCGCAAGTTTTCTGCATTGTTGGCTTATGTTCCGCATGTTGCTGGCCGGGAGAGGGCCAAGAGTACCAGTGGAGGGCTTGAATGAAGTGTTGTATCATAGTGTTTTGACGAGCAAGCCCAAGTCGTATGCTGAAGCCGTTGATACTGCTATCCACATTGAGGAGGGCATGAGGAGTCGTAGTACGCGCAGAGCGCAGGTAGCGCAGGCAGTGCAGGGTGGTAGCACGTTGGTCAGGGAGCTCAGTCGTCTCAGAGTTCTCAGTCTTCCCATTATCCTCAGCAGCAGATGGCTCAGCAGTCAGGCCGCGTGCAACTGCTGATGGACACTAACCATGCTTCGACTTAGACAGAATCTAAACAAACTAACTTCACTTATCAAATCAGGACTTGCTCCTGATCGAACCAGCGTTGTTTATTCATTCAGATTCAATGTCCAAAGTCTTCATGGTAGTTCAGAAAACAAGAACTTTCCTGGAATCTGTACAACTCACTATATTTTAAAGTATATAATTTCTGGTTAACTTTCTGGTGAGTTTCCTCAAAATTAAAGTATCAAGGCAGTGAATCCATGGCTCAAACTCAACGTTACATTAACTATACTGGAACTTGAACAGGCAAGCGTACACAGAAAACAACGAAGAAATATATGTTTTCTCAATACAGCAAGAATTAGATTTACTTGCCTGAAACGAAGATCACAACGCACAAATGATCACGGCGGGAAGTCCCCACAAGCACACAGAAGAACTGCTTATCTTTAGAGGAACTAAAAGTTTTAAGTGCAACCAAAATGAACCCAGAAACTTACGTAAATCATTTTATACAAGGGAGAATGATTAAGTAGTAGGTGAAAACACTTGAGTAGGCATGGCTGCCGTGCCAACCCCTGTCCTTCTTTCAAAAGTTTTATAAAAGCTCCCCACTACTATTTTGATTTGTAAATTTGATACAACATTTTACTAAAATAGAACTCCCATTCAAAATCTCATTTTATTTTCGAAGGGAATAAGTCTGGATTCTAACAGATTTGTGCTTGGGCGAAATCCTTCCGAAACCTCCTGCGGTTGCTAAAATCTGAAAAAGAAAAGGAAATCAGATTTATACTGAAATCTGAATGCTTA
>KV018472.1:100100-124473 GCA_001598015.1 Dorcoceras hygrometricum
AGGAATTAATCGATTGATAAAGATTCTGGTGGTTTAGAATCTCTGTTTCGAGGTTTGAGTTGCATTTTCAGGTCGAGAACCCGTACTTAGAACAATCCTGGAGGTTTCGTGATTTTGGTACTTTTGGGTAAAAGCTGGTTTTATAAGCTAGCAGCTGGTTGGTGGCGAAAACCAGTCGAAGCGTGTTTTGGTAATGCAGGGTATGAAACGCTGTCGTTTGCGTGAAGTCTGGTTGCGCGTGTTGTAATCAGCAGATGCGTTAGTGTAATTGCGTTAAGGGCTAAAACGACTGTGTTTTGATTAGTTGGCACGACGTCGTTTGGATGTTGCGTCTGGTACCAGCTGGCGGGCTTCGCGTGAGTATGCCTGCTGCTTGTTCAGCCGAAGCGGATGTCAACGCGGGTCAACGTTCCTGTAGCGCGAGGAGGAAACGTTGTCGTTTTGTTGTCACGACTGGATGTCCAGCTGCGAGAGATTTTCGCTACTGTAGCTTGCTGCTGGTATTGCGTGAGAGCTAGCAACTGGATGACGTCAGTGGTGCGACGCCGTTTTGATTAGTTGCAACGCTGCGTTTTATAGTTTGCGACTGGTACCAGTAGAGAGAAGTGTTATGCGTTGTTTTGTTCTTGCGACTGGATACCCAGCTGCTGGTAGTGAGGATTTCGTATCCTATGAGACGTCGTTTGAGTAAGTTGGCGCGACGCTGTTTTGAGAACCAGCCGTTGGTTTGTTTTGTGATTGTTTTAGCGATTATTTGAGAAACCAGCAGTTGGTTCTTGCGTCTGCGGGTTGTAGTATACCTGCTGGTTTGGGAGATCGATGGTGTCGACTGGTTTTGTCGGTGGACAATTATTGAATTGATTTCCAGTCGTTGCAAGTGCTATTAATAGGAAGATTTGGCCTTCGATTTTAGACACCAGTTCCCATACTTAGAATATTTTCCAGCCTTTCGTTCTCTGTTTCTTTGAACCCTAGAGAACTGTTCAACCGTGAGCTTTTCCGGCGAATTCCAATCGTTTCCGGTGGTTTTTTTGCTCGTGCGAGGTAGCTTGGGACTCCTCTTGAGAAGCTTTGTCGATTTCTACCATTCTTGGGGGCTGTGGTTAGCTAGAGCAAGGTCGCGAAGTTACTGTCTTGGCCGTGTGTTCGCTGTGAGCAGGTAGCTTCGAATTGTTGTAAGATCTTGGCTTTAGTGTATTGTTTTAAGCTTCCGATTATGTAGTATTGATGGGATTGAGTGCTGGTTGAGAGTGTCTCCCGGCCGTGAGTTCTGTGCTTGTATCCCGTAAGATTTATGTTGTGTACGCTGTTGGTTAACAGGCTTTTACCAGAGTCTTCGGGATTTCTTACAAGGTTAGTTGTTGCTCAGTATAAGGTACGGATTTGAGCTTGTTTTATAGCGAATTTATGGCTTGGATGAATTGTAGTCGCTGGTATGTGGCATTGCCGTGCCTGCTGGTTGTGTTCTGTTGAGAATTGTGTATGCTATTTGTGTATTTGCTGCGTTGCATATGTTTATATGCTTGCAGTCCCGCCCGTTGCATACACGCATGATTTTCCTATCCAGTTTTGGTAGGTTGCAGATTCTTGGAGCTGTTCTTGAGTTCCTTACCTCTCTTGTTGGTTGAGCCTTCCTTTGTTATCCGGGGTCTCATGCATAGGATCTGCATTTTATCTTATGCATTCTTTTAGCTTTATTTGTTGCTCTCCGTACTGGGTTTTGACCCCATGTCCCTCTGGGGCTTGGTTTGTTTCCTTGTTTGTGTTGTTTTCAGGAAACCCAGGTTCTACAGCTGGTCGTTGTTTTAACCCAGCTGGTGGTGCCCCAGGAGGTGGTTAGCGCGTCCCAGTTGCATATAGCATACTTATATATATGTGTCAGTTAGCCAGGGGGATTCCCTGAGCTTCGTTGTTGTACCCCGTAGTGGAGTCTGATACATGTTTTGATTTATGTATGCTTTATTGCTGGTTGTTTTATGCACTGAGATATATTTTGAGTATTGCTTATTTTAAATTATATCGTTTTAACCGTCAGGCCCAATCGCGAAAATTTTACCCACTTTTTGATAAGCTTCCGCATGCGTTTGGGTTTTTACTCTGTATAGAGCACGAGGCCTGACAAGAACTCTCTCCCCTTCAGTTATTTTTCCCTCCCCTTCTCCTCCTCCACTCATTCCCGCCGTCGCACCGCCGTTGTTGCCACCCCTCGCTGTCGTGCCGCCGTCGTTGCCGCACGACCTCGATGCCAGCGTCGTCGCTGCACGCCCTCGACACCGCCGCCGTCGAAATTTGTTCCGACACTCTCGGCAAGGAGATTCTGTTTGCAGAACTTTCGCTGGTTTTCTAGTACAATCCAACGAAGGAATTGAGATTCCGGTCATGGACGAGATTGGAGGGTCGGAGCTGTTAAATCGTTGAAGTGCTATCTCCCTTTTGTGGAATAGTTAGAGCCAGGCGACTAGTCGCCATCAAGGTAACTCCCTAAGCATCCTATGTGTTAGATTCCTTTTAGTGTATTGACCGTTCTCGGGCTGTTAAAATTTTAAAACTTCCACTGTACCTCGGGAGCGAGATCTGGATCTGTCGCTGCGCCAACATTTGTGTCATCATCTTGCGCATGAACTCCATCAGCTTGCGCATCAGCTTGCACGTGATCACCATAATCTTGTGCATCGTGTAAAGTCGAATCGATAGCTGGCACACCTGTTGCTTGCTGATCCTGCACTGGGTCAACATTAGTCAAATCAATGACTTCGATGATACCTGGGAATATCGACGTTTCTAATTGGTGAGTTCAGTGCATGCTAATCATCAGCTTTGATTCTGATCTGTGCCTCGTCATCACTTGATTAATCTAGGTTGGTTGATTACAAACGGGTGCACAAATCATTCAAGTTCGCAGCTGAAGTAGATCGAAATGTGGTCTCATCGAACACCGGGTGAGCTGATTCTTCTACAGTCAACGTTCTGTTGTTGAAGACACGATACGCTCTACTCACAGGTGAATATCATAGAAAGATTCTTGCATCATATTTCACATCAAAAGCTGTTAGATGATATTTTCCATTGTTGTGAATGAAGCATCTGCATCCAAACACCCTGAAATAAGAAATATCAGGTTTCTTGCCGTTCAGATCTCATATGGGGTTACACCATGATGCTTATTAATCATCGATATGTTCTAAGTGTAGCAAGCTGTGTTAACTGCTTCGACCCAAAACGTTTTTGAAATTCCTGAATCAGTAATCGTAGTTATAGCAGCTTCTTTTAAAGTTCGATTTCTACGCTCAACCAACCCGTTCTGCTGAAGTGTTCTAGCTGCTGAAAGCTAATGCTTGATTCCAATGTCATCCAGATAAGAGGATACTCTATAATTTAAAAATTCAGTCCCTCTATCATTTCTGATCCGGTTGACACTGCAAGATTTGTCATTGTGAAAATGTTTTAGAAGTTTTATCAGTTGTTCGATAGTTTGATCTTTTGATTTTATAAACAACACCGAAGTAAATTTTAAAAAATCGTCAACAACTACAAGTATGTATTTCATTCCCTCTAAGCTGGTCACGGGTATAGGACCTAAAAGATCAATATGTAAAAGTTCTAAGATTCGGGAGGTTTTGTTACAGCCTCTCTTTTTAAAAGTAGATTTAATATGCTTTTCCAGCTGACAAGCAGAAAAAATCTCGTCTTTTGAAAATTTTATTTTGGGCAAACCAGTAACTATCTCACGTGTACTAAGATTTGAATTGTATCCATAGTATTTGAGCACAGCAGCTCCCAGCTGCTAGGTACTCAGCCTCAGCTGTAGACATTACGATTGATGTCTGCTTCTTGCTAAACCAGGAAATTAACCTGTCACCCAAAAACTGGCAAGTCTCACTTGAGCTACACCGATCAATCTTGCAACCTGCATAATATGCATCACTATAACAAATCAAATTGAAACTTGAGTCTTTGGGATACCAAAGACCCACGTTCCGTGTGCCCTTTAAATATTTTAAAATACGCTTAACAGCCATGTAGTGAGACTGTTTCGGATCATCTTGGAACCTCGCACACATACAGACAGAGAACATAATATTCGGTCTGCTAGAAGTGAGGTACAAGAGAGATCCAATCATCCCACGATACATGGTTACCTCAACGGCAATTCCAGCTTCATCTTTGTCCAGCTTGATTGAAGCACTCATTGGAGTAGTTGCTGATAAATACTTTCCATCCCAAACTTATTGAGAAGTTCCTTGGTATACTTCGCTTGGTTGATGAAGATTCCATCTTCAAGCTGCTTCACTTGTAGTCCAAGGAAAAATGTCAGCTCCCCCATCATGACTCATCTCGAACTTGTCCTGCATAAGCTTGGAAATTTATCACATAACTTAGGATTAGTAGAGCCAAAGAAAATGTCATCAACATAAATCTGTACTAACAATACATGATCATTCTTAACAAATTTAAACGTCTTATCTACAGAACCGATAACAAAATCATGATCAATTAGAAACTTGGTCAAAGTATCATACCAAGCTCTCGGAGCTTGTTTCAGACCATACAAATCTTTATCAAGCTTATACACGTATTCTGGTCTGGTATGATCTCTGAAGCCAGGTGCTTGTGTAACATACACTTCCTCATTCAGTATGCCGTTTAAGAATGCACTTTTAACATCCATTTGATAAACTTTGAAGTTCTTAAATGCAGCATATGCAAGGAAAATGCAAAGTACTTCTAGTCTAGGTACAGGTGCAAATGATTCCTCAAAATCTATGCATTCTTCTTGCCTATAGCCTTGAGCTAATAGCATAGCCTTGTTTCTAACTACGTTGCCATTTTCATCCAGTTTATTCCTAAAGACCCATTTAGTACCTATTACGTTCTGGTTTGTAGGTCTAGGAACTAAGTGCCATACTCTGCTACGTTCAAACTGGCTAAGTTCTTCTTGCATAGCTTCTATCCAGCTTGGATCGAATAAGGCCTCTTATACCTTCTTAGGTTCTATATGAGATATGAATGCAGAGTTAAAGTTCTCGCTTATCATCTGGCCTCGTGTCCTAAGTGTGCATGACCAGCTCGGGTGGATGATTCTTATTCCACCGGAAACCTGGCCTATATGATGTTGATGCTTCATTCTAAGAGTCGTCATTTGCATCTGGTTCCCCCTACAGTCCTACTAGATCATCTTGTTCACCAATTGTTGATCTGTCAGCTTGTGCATGTTTTCCTCCAGCTGGTATGCGATCTGGATCAGCGTTTCTTGAACCGGCACACACAACTGGTACACCTGTTGCTGGTTGGTCCTGTACGGAGTTGCCGTTAGTCAAATCAATGACTTCAATGTTATCTGGAACACCATCTTGCGCAACATGTTGAATATAAACGTTTGTAATCGGCGGATCCAGAGCGTGCTGGTCTCCAGCTTGGAATCTGTCCTGTGTCTTGTCGTCACTTGATTCATCTAAATTAGTTGATTCCAGACGAGTACACAAGTCATTAAGCTTGCAGCTGATGATGATCTGAATATGGTTTCATCAAACACCGCGTGAGCTGATTCTTCAACAGTTAGCGTCCTGTTGTTAAAAACTCGATATGCTCTGCTCACTGTTGAGTATCCTACGAATATACCTGCATCATATTTAACATCGAAAGATTTTAGATAAGTTTTACCGTTGTTATGGATAAAGCATCTGCATCCAAACACCCTGAAATATGAAATATCAGGTTCCATTCCAGATCTCATATGGGGTAACAACAAGACGCTTAAATCATCGATCTGTTCTGAGTATATTAAGCTATATTAACGGCTTCAGCCCAAAATTTCTTTGAAATACCAGAATCAGCAATCATCGTTGTTGCAGCTTCTTTTAAAGTACGATTTCTACGCTCAGCTAACTCGTTTCACTGAGGTGTTCTAGCTGCAGACAAATCGTGCTTGACTCTAATGTCATCCAGATAAGAGGATAATTTAAATTTTTAAAACTCTGTTCCTCTGTCACTTCTTATCCGGTTGACACTATAAGATTGCTCATTTTGGAAACGTTTTAAGAGCTTGATAAGCTGGTCGGCAGTTTGATCTTTAGATTTTAAAAACAAAACCCATGTAAATTTTGAAAAATCATCGACAGCATCTAGACTATATTTCATTCCCCCTAAGTTGGTTACAGGTATAGGACCGAAGAGATCCATGTGTATAATTTCCAGCTTACGCGAGGTTTTATTACTGCCTCTATTTTTAAAAATTGATTTTATATGTTTTCCCAGCTGATACGTAGAGCAAACCTTGTCTTTTGAAAATTTTAAATTGGGCAAATCAGTAACTAACTCACGCTTACTCAGATTGGCGATAGTTTTGAAGTTCAGATGGTTCATCCACTGATGTCATAGCCAGTTCTTAGAAGAGTCAGCTACTAGGAAAGTTTGCTCAGTATGCAGTTGATCTGAACAATCTATTTTGTAGGTATTCCCTGATCTATAATCTACCAGCACAGTCAGCCCTTCCGGATTTTGAACAGTGAAGTATGCTTTTGGAATTTAACTGAATATTACTGTCGCATAACTGACTGACACTGATCAAGTTATAGCACAAGTTCTCAACTAGAAGAACATTGTTGACAGTAAAGTTACCATGGGTAAACTTACCTTTACCCACAGTGTTACCGTTAGAATTGTCACCGAAGGTGATCTTGGGTACGTTGCACATTTTGATATCTATTAGCAGCTTGGGATCTCCAGTCATGTGCCTCACACATCCGTTGTCTACCACGTAGATTTCTCCAGTCTTGATACCTGCTGTTCCTGCAATCACAAATAAAAACAAATTTGGTACCCTTTGATTCACTTGGTCCAGGTTTGATTAGACCTTTCGGCACCCACACTTGGATAATCTTAACCACTCTACCAGTAAGTGCATCAAAGTATGTGTGTGGTTTTTCTGTGTTCTGTGATCTGGAATGAGTTTGATATACAGTATATTTTCCTTGTGATCTGAACTTATTATATCTGGGCCTGTACTTCCTGTCCTTCGTAGAAGCTTTCGAGAACTGACCTTGAGTTATACCACCAGATTTGGGTTTACCTCTCATCTATTCAACTCTCTTCTTTACCCAGTTTTCTCTAGACTTCTCAGGAGCAGTATACCCCAGCCCGCAAAATCGTCCTTGCCAGATCAAAGGCTTAGCTGCTATCTTTATCTCATCAGATTGTGCTTCTTCAGGCTGTCCCACGCTGGATCTTACAAAGTATATTGTTTGAAGCTTTGTCCTATCCAGCTTTGGGATACAACTTGTCTCTGCATTTTTGCTGTCATTGCTATCATAGCCCAATCCGGGTCTATCACAGGATGGATTTGTAGCTCCGTGCAACTTATCAAGAGATGCAGAAGACTTGGTATAGGAGCTTATAATTTCAGCCAAACACTAATTCTCACTGAGCATCTCCTGTGACCCTCTTCTCAGTTCATCATTTTCAGCAGAAAGCTTACTAAGAGCAGCTTGCATTTCACTTGAGCTTACCAGCTCAGCTTTAGTAGCACAGCTCTCCTTTTCAGCCTTAACTTCCTCGAAGGACTGAGACAGATTTTTGTACTCTTGGAACATTTATTTAGTGCCGTGACAAGGTCCTCCCATGTAAATTCAAGGTTGGAGAAATCAAATACCTCCTTAGTGTCATATGCCATGAGACACTGTACTTCATCTTTGATCTCACTTGATGAGAAGGTCCCCGAGCTGGTTTCCTCTGAATCTGTGTCAGCCCACGCACTTTTTTTTTCCTCAGCAACCGTGGCTTTCTCCATCCTTCTCTTCTGATAGAACTTCTTCTCTTTCTTATCCTTGCTGATGCCGTGATCTGGTTGCTTCTTGTTATCCAGCTTGGGCTTCCTGCAGTCAGCAATGAAGTGACCCGACCTGACACAGTTATAACACTTGTCATCAGAAGAAGTATTTTGATTCTTTTCATTGGAATCGAAAGAGAGGGGTTTAGAGTTATGCTTTCGCATAAATTTCCCGAATTGTTTGATGAAGAGGGACATAGCATCATTGCTAAGTTCCTCTGCTGATTTGCTACTCGATTGACTCTGTTGTGGAATTGTAGCATCAAGAGCTTTTGTTGGCTGGGACGTTGAAGGCTCAGATTCTTCTCTTGGTTCTAGTTCAAACCATACGCCTTCAAGTTTGCGAAGAGGTCATGCCGCTCCAGCTTGTTTAGATCTTTGGATTCTCGCATGGCCATCATCTTCACATCCCACTCTTTGGGCAGTGCACGCATCACCTTTCATAGCCAGCTCCCTGTTGCTATACTCTTTACCCAGTCTGGTCAGCTCGTTCACCAGCGAGCTGAACCGTTCATCAAACTCTACCATTGTGAGACCTGATTTTGTATTAAGGATTAATTGTTGGAAATTAATCGGTTGATCATGAGATTTTGTGGTTTAGATCTCTGTTTTGAGTTGCATTTTCGGGTTCCATTTCGTGTGTTGAGCAATTCTGGATGTTTTCGTGTTTTTGAGTTTTGAGGCAAAAGCTGGTTTGTGGGCTAGCAGCTGGTCGGTGGAGAAAACAGTCGTAGCTTGTTTTGGTAGCACGGGGCTTGAAACGGCGTCGTTCGAGATGTTGCGACTGGTGTTTCGTATATTGCGACTGGTTGTGCACTGTAGCTGCGACTGGTATTATGCGAGGAGTTGTTGCGTCTGGATGAACAGTCGAGAGCTATGGTCAACGCGGGTCAACATTCCTGTAGCTCGAAGATGATGCGTCGTTGTTTCGTTGTTGCGACTGGGAGTCCAGCTGCGAGTGAGTTTCGTCGCTATTTCTTGCTGCTGATATTTCGCGAAGAGCTAGCGATTGGATGACGTCAGTGGAGCGACGTCGTTTGAATTAGTTGCAACGCTGCGTTTCGAGGTTGCGACTGGATCCAGCTGAGAGTAGCGTTACATTGTTTTGTTCTTGCGACTGGATACCCAGCTGCTGGTTTAGTATGCGACGTCGTTTAGGTAAGTTGGTGCGACGCCGTTTTGAGAACCAGTCGTTGGTTTGTTTTGCGATGGTTTTAGCGATTGTTGGAGAATCAGCCGTTGGTTCTTGCGTCTGCTGGTTTGGATATTGTTGGTGTCGACTGGTTTTGTCGGTGGACAACTACTTGAAGTGATTCCAGTCGTTGCTAGTGCTATTTATAGGAAGACTTGGTCTTCGAATTGTGGTATCAATTTTATACTTAGCAAATATTTCCAGCCTTTCGTTCCTTATCTTTCGAACCCTAGAACACTGTTCAGCCGTGAGTTTTCCGGCGATTTCCCGTCGTTCCGGTGGTTGTTTTGGCTCGTGCGAGGTAGCATCTAGTTGCTATTTATAGGAAGACTTGGTCTTCGAATTGTGGTATCAATTTTATACTTAGCAAATATTTCCAGCCTTTCGTTCCTTATCTTTCGAACCCTAGAACACTGTTCAGCCGTGAGTTTTCCGGTCGATTTCCCGTCGTTCCGGTGGTTGTTTTGGCTCGTGCGAGGTAGCATTGGACTCCTCTTGAGAAGCTCTTCCAATTCATACCAGTTTTAGAAGCTGTAATTGGCTAGTCGAGGAACACGAATTTGCTACCGTTCGAGCGTTGCGTCGATTGGGTAGAACTACGTTCTGGTTTTCGGTGAGACCTTGTTCCTAGCCATAGTTTTAAGCTTTCTATGTTATTGTTAAGGTATATTGGGCAGCTGGTCGAGTGAGACTCCCAGCCGTGAGCTTGATTAGCAACCTGTTAGATTTACGTTGTGTATGCCGTGTGTTTAACAGGCTTTTACCAGAGTCTTCGGGATTTCTCGCAGGGTTAGTTGTTGCTCAGTATAAGGTACGGATTTGAGCTTGTTTTACAGCGAAGTTATGGCTTGGATGAATTGTAGTCGCTGGTAAGGGGAATTTCCGTGCCTGCTGGTTGTGTTCTGTTGAGAATTGTGTATGCTATTTGTGTAATTGCTGCGTTGCATATGTTTATATGCTTGCATTCCCGCATGTTGCATACACGCATGGTTTTCCTTTCCAGTTTTGGGTAGTCCTTGTACCTTGTTGCATTGTTATTTTTTTCTTACTAGGATGTGAGGGCGAGCGGCAATACCGCACTCTCGTCTCCCTGCTGGGATCGTAGCCATCATGAGCCGAGTGGTTAACTACCACAGTTCATGGGCGAGGCAACAGTAGGTTGAGTTGTTTGATGCATCCGGTAAGTGGGTGTAGTAGCACGGCGAGTGGCTCACTACCACACTGTGGACACACCCGTGGACATTGTACGTTGTCGATGATTCTTGGAGCTATGTTTGAGTTCCTTAGCTCCCTTGTGGGTCGAGCTTTCCATTGTTCCTTGGCGTCTCATTCATAGCACCTGCATTTCATTCCTTGCTGTTATTTCTGTTGTATTATTGCTCTCCGTACTGGGGTTTGACCCCATGTCCCTCCGGGGCTTGGTTTGTTTCTTTGTTGTGTTGTTTTCAGGAAACCCAGGTTCTACAGCTGGTCGTGGTTTCAACCCAGCTGGTGGTGCCCCAGGAGGTGGCTAGTGTGTCCCAGTAGCATATAGCATATATTTATATATGTATCAGTTAGCCAGGGGGTTGCCCTGCGCTTTGTTGTTGTACCCGTAGGAGAATATGATACATGTTGGACTTATGTATGCTTTGTTGTTGAATGCTTATGATTTGGGAAACTTATTTTAAGTATCGTTGTATTTTAAATTATATGTTTAAAACCGTCGGGCCTAAAAGCGAAAATTTTACCCACTTTTTGATAGCTTCCGCATGTGTTTATCTGTTGTGAGCACGAGGCCTGACAACCATAGTCTCCTCAGGATTAATCCTGATTAGTTCAAATTTCTGGAGGACCACAGTTAACTTGTTCTCCTTGGTCTCCTCATTACCCTCACAGATTTGAGTCAACTTCTCCCAGATCTCCTTATCATTTGTGCAAGTCTAGATCTTGCTAAACATATTTTTGTCTAGCGTCTTATACAGTATATCCTTTGCTACTTTGTCCAGATTTGCTTTCTTCTTATCTTCGGAGGTCCACTCCATTCTTGGCTTCTCCAACCACTAAGGTGCACCATCACATATATCTAATCTAGTGTTTGGCCTCAAAATTTTGATTGGTCCATCTGTGATGACAAACCACATATCGTCGTCTTGGGCTACTAAGTGAGCTTGCATCCGGATCTTCCATACGTCGTACTCTTCCTTAGAAAATATAGGAACTTTGTTGTGAGAGATCGACATATTTAATGAATATGATAACGTTGTTCAAGCACTGAGATTCCAAGCTCCGATACCACTTGTTAGGATTGAAAAACCAGCTCGGGAGTTCAGAGGGGGGGTGAATGAACTCCTCTGCTAATTTTAACGAAAATCTTTTTTCAAAAATATTTTACAGCTCACAGCTAACCTCTAAGCCGAGTTACCAGCTTGGAGGATCTCAGTGATAGGTTGTTGTCGTGTAATAAAAAGTTTATGCGGAAAGAACACGATCCAACAGTGAACAGAATAAATGCGTAAACATAAAAGATAAGAGTCAAGAGTTTCTTCCAAGAATTTCGGAGTTTAATCCCCTACGTCTCTCCTTCTTCCTCAACATGAAGGTTATCCACTACAAGATATGATTGATACAACTCTTGTAACAATCCGACCTGACAGCCAGCAGCTGCAAGAACTCCTAGTCTCACAATAGAAATAGACACAGACTGCAATATGTTCTACAGTACAAAGAACACAGCTCTAAGCTGGTTTGCTATTCTAGCACTCAACACTCTGTTTTTATTATACAGGGTAATCTAAACACTACAGAATGGGATACAAAAGTGTATGTGACACAAAGAATTGATAGAAATAATCTGCGTATGTGTGTCACTAACTTTGAGTTGGTTTAGTGTATGAACTCTATTTTTGCTCTTGAAATCTTGTAAGTTTGTTGTTGTAGCAAGGAGATTGTGGATCGTGGATTTGTAGTTTCGTAAAATTGTAACCCCTTCACAACTGGTCTGCTCTCCAATTTATACCCTTTGGATACAACGGTAATAAATGTTACCAGTAGACACGTCGTATGTATCCAAAGTGAGATAACTGCGGCGTCTTAAATTCTTATACTATACACGTACATCTTCATTAAATGCATTTCCCTTTTTAGCATACTATGCGACGTATCTCGCTGAAAACATATCTCTGTATATCTGGGATTAGCTCAAAGTAGTTCTAACGACTACAAATCAATACAGAGAAGTCAAACACTTCACATCAATCTGTATGAAACCTCAAAGAAATCTGAAATCCATTTTGCTAATTTATCCTTACTCAACTGGTTTTCCGATCTGGTCTGTGCATAGAACTTCTCTAATCTATTCACCTCTAATATGCTTCTAAACTGATCCAGATTGTAATCTTTGTTCACAACTGTCTTGTTCTATGGAAACAAAAGCTTTCCTGATTGCATCCATCTCTTCTAAAGGAATCTGGCTAGTCCTTCACTAACGCTATCCCTGAAACATCCTGCTCTGAGCTATTTTCTTAACTGTTCGAATGTTCCATTGTTCTGTCTGTTCTGTTTAGATAAACTCTGCTCTTGTAAATTTATCTGAACTCAAAATGCTCTTCTATCAACTGATAAATCGAATAGATATTTGTTCTGTTCTTCCGAGCTGGTTTGTCTTTAACCAGCTTGGTTAAATTTCCTGAGCTGGTTTGACCTTAACCAACTTAACAGAATACCCTGAGATGCTTTGTCCTTAACCAGCTTAGCGTTTATACATCAACTTAGCTCTGATCTGGTTTCTATAATCAATGCAGTATACTCTATCTTGAACTGTTCGATCCATTTATGAGCTGATTAATCTCTTTTATTGTCTTCACTAAAACTTATAAATTTACTTCAACACCACTGGTCTCAGCTATGGAGATGTTTGATTTGTTGTCACTTTAGAACTTTGGATTTGTGATATATGTGTAACGCCCCGAAATCCAGATTACGTAGAAATGAGTGCATGACTAGGGAAAATATTTTTAGATGATTACATGCAATTTTATATGATTTATTTATGATTTTATGCTGCATGGTATGCATGTGTTATTTTTCAGCCTGCTTGAGCTACGGACGGGCGTCCAAGATTAGGGTCGACCGGAATGAAAATAATTTGAGATTTTAAGCTAAAAGATTTTTAAGAATGAATTTATTTTATTTTAAGCAGCAATTTCAGAAAATGGGGACTTTTATAATTATTTCAAAGGGGAACCCGTTTTTCGCCTATATGGGCTGTCTTATTGGATGTTAAAGTGTTTTAAATTTTGAGGAGGCTTGGGTTTCGAAAATTTAATACTTCAAAGGCCAAGATAAAGTTTTAATTATCCTTTTCAATTAAATGGAGGGGCTAGTATGTCATTTTTCATTCCTTTACTTAATTAAATCAATGGGGGTCAAAGTAGTCTCATTCATTTTCATAACTCCAAATTAAATAAAAACCTAGCCTCCCAATATCACATCAGCCATCCCACTCCCTTCCCCTCAAGCAAAGTTTCGAAATTTCCATCCCCTTGGCGAATTTTGGTGATCCAAAGCCGGTGGTGCCCCGATCTCGCGTCTACAACGTCGGTAACTCGCAGATCTCTATTCTCTCCAAGCCAGGCATGTAATATTTATTCCTTTTCTCACCATTTAAGCTATAGTAAGCTGTTTTTAATGAAAACATTCATGAATTGTATGTGATTTGTTTAGATCTATGCATAACGTTTGAGATCCATGCATGTCTCACAGTTTTCAAAACGTTTTTGATTCGTTTCTTGTGATGCTTTGGTCATGGTTGGTTCATGGGGCTTAGATTTTTCTCCAAAGGTGGTCCGGGTAGTTCTTACATCGATTTAGGGTCACGTAGGTCCAAACGGGAAGCGATTTGGTCAAAAAATGAATTAGTTATGAATTTTATGATCAGCATGTGTCCTGCCTGGTCGTCTGTGCGCGACACAGAGTTGTTGGGATAGGTTAAGTCGCTCTATGCAGTTTGTGTGGTGAAGGTTGATTTCATGAGATAGCCCATTGAGTTAGGGTCAAGTATGTCCAAACGAGAGGCGATTTGGTCGACAAACGAATTAGTTATGAATTTTATGGCTAGCACGTGTCCTGGTTGCAGTCTGCGCAAGTAGTGAGCTTGCGAGCGTCGGTTTGGACACATACTGTATTTTTTTTGAGTTTCGTTTGTTCCATTACCTAGTATATTGAGTTATGGTGATGTGGGTCGAAGCAGAGAGGGATTTGGATAAGAAATGGATTTGTAATGATTTTTACGTTTTGTCGCTAGAAGTGAGCCGTGTCGGGTCATTTTTGTGAAAATTAAGATTTCGAGTCTTAGGGGCTGCTAAAGTTCGTGGATGATTTTATTTGATGTTTTAAGAATATTTTAAGATGTTTTCCAACATTTTTAGAATTTATTTGATCATGGGATTTTTGGAAATTTTAGCGTATTGGCCGAATATTTTAAAGTCAAAATTTTAAAGTCAAAATCCTTTTATTTATGGGCCTAATACTTTTATCAAGTTTTAAAGTCAAAATCCTTTTTTATTGGTCTATTACTTTTATCAAATTTTAAAGTCAAATTTTGGTCATTGGGATTTTATTTTGTCAAAATTGATCAATGGGTCTTTATTAGTCAAATTTTTTATGTTTGAATTTTTAGCAATGGAGGGAGTAAATTAGAAATTTTAAAGGTTTAATTTTATGTCTTGGACCGGCCGGTTCAATTGGACCGATTGGCTGGTTCAGTTGGACCGGATCGGTTCGTCGTGTGTCGAGTCAAAATGTTTTAAAGTTGGTCGAGTTATTTTAATGTCGGGCCTGTTATTTTAATTTTAAGTCAAAGGTCCAATTTTAAAGAAAATAGCCAGATGGTTCAAAATTGAGTCATAGTTTTAAAATAATTAAAGTTATGTTTATATTTAAGTTTTTAGTCAAAATTGGGGCCTTTGGAATTTTATTGGAGTCAAAATCGATTTTTGGGGTTTAATTTGGTCAAAATCGGTCTTTTGGTCAAATCGGCTTTTGGGGTCAAAATTGATTGAAATCGATTTTTAAGAGGTCAAAATTGATTTTAATTGGTCAAATTAGTCTTGATTCCTAGAGTCAAAATTTAATTAAAATAGGCAAAAATTTTAAAGAGGGTGAACATTCGTTTCGTCGACTAAGTTTGGAGTGATGTTTAGTCCAGTTGTAGTGGGCCGGGCTCCTGAACTAACCCTTGACCGAAGTAGGAAAAATGTAGAAACCCGTAAATATATATTTAATTATATAGGTAGTATTTTATGTACGTAAATGTTTTAAAGGAAATGATTAAATATACATTAACGAGCTAAGCTTTTAAATTGCATGATTTTGAGAAATGCACGCATCATGAGATTTTATGAAACGATCAGGCATGCCTCTTTTTAAGATAAAACCCGAGGGATTGAGGTGATGTGGCAAAGTTTTATGATGGGAGTTAGCCGGAAAGCCGGGCCAGGGGATCCCCTGTTTTTAGGTATGATTATGAGCCTATGGATCCATGTGTGATATCATGGTGAAGTGGCAATATATGGATCCTCGTGTGATATCGGGGTGAACCACACTGCCACGTACGTTGGTTATTACGACTGATCAGTCATACGTCCGCTCACATTCACTGATACGACTCATACGTTTTTCATGTTATGTTATGTCATGCCTTATGTATGCTTATGTTACGTATGTACGATATGAAATGAATGAAGAAATGTTTTAAGATCATGCACGCATTCATGCTTTAACGTTATTTTAATTACAAGTATGTGCTTGCATGCGATTTTATTAGTATGTACTTTGTTATGTATTACGATAGAGCATGCTGAGCCTCTAGGCTCACTAGGTTTAAATGGTGCAGGTGATGACCCTGCTGATGAGTTTACACCGACTGGCGGTAAGGACGTCTGAGCGCCTGTTGCAGCATTATCCCTTGACCGCAGCAGTGTTATGTTGGGTTGATACAGTTTGATATTGGTTTAAAACATGTTATTTTCAGTATTTTGACGCAGCTGATTTTATTTGATTTTATACAGTACGGATGTTTTAACATTTTAAAATATTCCTTTATTAATGCTTAAAGTATTTTGAGGAAATGATTTTAGAAATGTTTTTAAAGGTAACGAGCCATACTTTACGTTTGTCAGGCGTCGTGCTCACAACAGAGTTAAAACACACAAACACAAGCGGAAGCTACTAAAAAGCGGGTAAAATTTTTTTGCTTTTGGCCTGACGGTTTACAACAGTATAATTTAAAATAGTGTGATACTAAAAGTAATCCCAGTTTAACAATAACAACAAAACGAAGGCTACAAGCCCACAACAACCAATACAGCATAACATGTATCAGACACCTGGTAACAACCACAACCGAATATAACAGACTACTACAAAAGCACAGGACATCCCCTGGCTAACAATATTGATACATATAAATATGTTATATGCTACTGGGATACTCTAACCACCTCCTGGGGCACCTCTAGCTGGGGCAGCTCCATGACCAGCTGGATAACCTGAACAACAAAACAGGCAAGGAAAACAACCAAGCCCCAGAGGGACATGGGGTCAAACCCCAGTACGGAGAGCAACTATTACCACAATTCAAGGCCCGTGAAATCTGATCCTGACCTGCTGAACACACGCAAGATACAGGGGAAACATCAACAAAATCTCACGGCCAACTACAGAAAGTCACGGCTGGGAGTCCTACGCTCAACCAGCAACTAACACCCTAATACAACTTAGCAGGAAGCTCAATTCAAGGCTAGGAACAAGATCTCATCGCAAAGGAACGAAGTTCTACCTGAACTACGAAACGTACAAACGGCCAGCAACTTCGCGTTCCACAACTAGACAACCACAGCCTCCAAAAGTGATATGAGATGAAAGAGCTCAATGAGAGGAGTCCAACGCTACCTCAAACGTGACAAACGGTGGCCGGAAACGACGGGAATTCACCGGAAAGCTCACGGTGAACAGTAACCCGAGGGTTAGAAACGAAGAACGAAATTGGGAGAAAATTTGCTAAGTATGGAATCTGTTGCAATAATTGAAGGCCAAAGCTTCCAATAAATACACACGTGAAAGCTGGTTAAAAAGTCCACCGACAAAACCAGACGATGCACTACTAAAATCCCAACCAGCAGTCACAAAACAAACCAACGGCTGGTCGCTGCTTACGGCTGGTCCTCAAACCCAAAAGCTGGTGTCTTACACAAGCAGCAGCTGGTCGCTAACCCAACGTCTGGATTTCCTAACAACCAAAGCTGGTACCAGACGTCGCGTTCTAAAACCACGGAGAAATCTGAACATCAAAACGCTAAAAGCTGGAAATAGTGCTAACGCTAAAACGACATCGCGCAGCACCATGGTGAAGTCTGGAACGTTAAACACAAACGCTGGAATCTGGTCACTCGAACGCTAACTCACAAAACAGATCTCTCCCTCAGGCGTTCACCAAAACGGCATCGTTGCAACTTATCTAAACGACATCGTTTCACCCTCTACACAAGAACATACGAGCAGATCTCAAAATCAGATCCTAGTGCTAACGCAATACCAGATCTCTCCTAAACGACGACGTACTAGCGTCTATGATAAAAACGCGCCGCGCAGACTTCTATATACAAGCGCAAAACTTCGCGACATCCAGATCTCTCGAAAACGACGGCGTATTGAACCTCTCGCTACAAAACGCGCCGCAACATCAAACGTCCAGATTTCTCAAATCCGAACAGATTCACCAACAATTCAGATTTCTCGCAAAACCAGCTTTCAAACTCGAAAATTTCAAAATTTCCAGAATTGTTCTAAATTTGATTTCTGACCTGAAAATGCAAACGAAACCTCCAAAAAGAATTCTGAACACCCAGAATTCCTCAAAAACCAATTAATCCAACAATTAATCTTTTATTAATTTCAGGTCTCACAATTTTGACCTTTAATCTTGTAGGCAAGTCTTGCCATGCCCATTTCTTGTAAAGTATTTAAAATTTTCGTATTCATTTGGCCATCTATATTCCATTCAATAATGGATTGTCCGTCATATTTGGTACTTTTGAATTGGTTTCTTTCTTCGTAACCGATATCGACCGGTGTAGGTCTTTGATAGTAATTACGAGTATTATTATTATTAAATCATCGTCTTCTGTTAAAGATTTTGTTAATTTGGTCATCTTCATCTTCAAAGGAATTTTCAATAATATTGATATCATCCCATGATTCCTCGTCAGAATCATCAGTACTTGAATTTGGGGATTCATCACATTGATCATTATTAGTTTCTACACAATTGATTTTACTTCCGGATGTACCAATCTCAGAAAGTTTGCTGAGATTTTATTGAGGATCTGATCAGTATTATTTTGAAAGCTTATGTGTTTTTCTTTTTCTGTGGGGATGATTTTTTTTTGGAAAAAGGTTTGGCTGTATCATTAAATGAAGAGTTTTTATTATGTTGGTTGAGGTTATTTGAAATATGATCGACTTGGATAGCAATTATTTTAATTATTTGATTAGAATAATAATTCTGTTGGAAAATTTTATTAATATCTTTGGAATAGGTTCTGTTGGAGTACAATAATTTCCCCTGCTAGGTAGAGCGATCGAACCGTGGCCCTTGCGTGCTATACAGTTTAAAAGATTGGAGTTGCACCATTACCACCAGCTATAGCTTTTGGTAAAGCGGCAAGCGCTCGGTCCTACAATTGGTATCAGAGCTAAGGTCACGTGTTCGATTTTCCATTTGTTGCAAGGAGTGCAATTATTGGGAGGGGGATTGTTGGAGTACAATAATTTCCCCTGCTGGGTAGAGCGATATGGAATCTTTATGTCTCTGTCTTCTTTCTTTTGAATTGTCTTTGTCCGCCATTTTGGGTTTGAGTGGCTCAGTTGTTGAAATGTCTTTGTCGTCATTTTGGTACTTATGATAATGGGGTCTTCTCGTGGCGTGTAATCTGTCGAACTTTGGATGCTTTTGAGGCTGAATTTTGTGGCATGATGGTGTCAGTGCATATGGTCCCTGAGAGACTTGGTCGCCCACCTCAGCAAACTTCGAGAGAGAAATAATTTTGAAATTTTCGTACCTTTTTTTTTGTAGTCAAAAGGATCCTGGGCAGCGGGACCACCCATAGGATCGGAGGAGAGACTCTTCAGATTAGGTAGATTTTGTGGATATTTGGCTGAGAAATTCAAAAAATCGGGCTTCGAAATCCAGGTTGGATTTGAGAGCTTCGAGAAAATCATCAGGGGTGTCTTTGGAATTTGAAGGAAACTTTTTGGAAGTGGATGGTTGAGTAGAGGTGGATGGTTGGGGGAAGGTATGTTCTTTGGAGTCATCTTTGGAATATTTGATTTTTTGACCGGTAGATAAATAATGTTGAACGGCTTCTTTTGAGAAAATGTGCGTTTGAAACTTGCCCCACCATTTGATACGATGAATGTGGATGAGAGAAAAGGGGACTGGATCGGAGAGAAGTTTTTGAAAATCAAAATCCTAAGCGAATATCCAAGGGACTTTGAATTGGGCATGAAACATAAGAGGCTTTTGAAAATTACATGATGATTCAGAGAAGAACTCTAAACCATGCTTTACGGAGGGTGGTTGGTATCAGAGCAGACTGTTCTTGAAAGTGCACTGTAAATTGAAATTTTTTTAACGGTCTTCTTCTCTTATAGTATTTTTGCGGGACTTTGTGTTACAAAATAGTTTTAAAGTTTTAAACTCAGTTTTAAAGATATGGGGAGTAATGTTCATTGAATTGCAGAGCACTTTCTCGAAAGGAAAGTGCAGCAATATCTATTCTGACGAGCTGACAGATTGTGTGAGATCTGTGGACGCCAAGATCTCTAGGCTACCTGCACCCACGAAATGCACGAATGAAAGAAGCAACTTCGTGCTTTTGCTCCAGCCAACGACAGCCTCCAAAATTGGTATGAGATGAAAGATCTTTTCGAGAGTAATCCAACGCTACCTCAAACGTGACAAACGGTGGCCGGAATCGACGGAAATTTGCCGAAGAAGCTCACGGTGAACAGTAACCCGAGGGTTAAAAGCGAAGAACGAAATTGGGAGAAAATTTGCTAAGTATGGAATCTGTTGCAATAATTGAAGGCCAAAACTTCCAATAAATACACACGTGAAAGATGGTTAAAAAGTCCACCGACAAAACCAGATGATGCACTACTAAAATCCCAACCAGCAGTCACAAATAAACCAACGGCTGGTCGCTGCTTACAACTGGTCCTCAAACCCATCTAGTGGAGAACTTACACAAGCTGATAGATCAACAAGTGGTTTTCCAGAGGATCCAGCATGCTCGCAGGGGGAACATGATGCTAGAATCAACTCTCAGAATGAAGCATCAACCTATTACAGACTAGGTTTCTGGTTGAATAAGAATCATCTACCCGAGCTGGTCATCAGTAACCCTACTGCACCTCTTAGGACACGAGGACAGATGATAGACGAGTATTTTAACTCTGCATTCATTTGGCATATAGAGCCTAAGAAAATAGATGAAGCCTTAGTGGACCCAAGCTGGATAGATGCTATGCAAGAAGAAATTAGCCAGTTTGAACGTAGCAAAGTATGACATTTAGTTCCTACCTACTAACCAGAACGTAATTGGCACTAAATGGGTCTTTAGGAATAAACTGGATGAAAATGGCAACGTATTCAGAAACAAGGCCAGACTAGTAGCTGAAGGTTATAGGCAAGAAGAAGGCATAGATTTCGAAGAATCATTTGTGCCTGTAGCTAGACTAGAAGCCATTCTCATTTTTCTAGCATATGCTGCATTTAATAACTTTAAGGTTTATCATATGTATGTTAAAAGCGCATTCTTAAACGGCATCCTGAATGAGGAAGTGTATGTCACACAACCTCCTGGCTTCGTAGATCATACCAGACCAGACTTCATGTATAAGCTTGATAAAGCTTTGTATGGTCTGAAACAAGCTCCTCGAGCTTGGTTTGATACTCTGTCCAAATTTCTCATTGATCATGACTTTGTTATCGGCTCTATAGATAAGACTTTCTTTAAGTTTGTTAAAAATAAGCATGTTTTATTAGTACAGATCTATGTCGATGACATTATATTTGGCTCGACTAATCCGAATCTTTGTGAAAACTTTTCCAAGCTTATGCAGGACAAGTTCGAGATGAGCATGATGGGGGAGCTGACATTTTTCCTAGGATTACAAGTAATGCAGCTTGAAGATGTCAATCAAGCGAAGTAAACCAAGAAAATTCTCAAGAAGTTCGGGATGAAAAAGTGTTCATCAGTAGCTACTCTGATGAGTACTTCAATCAAAAGATGAAGCTGGAACTGCCGTTAAGGTAACCATGTATCGTGGGATGATTGAATCTCTCTTGTACCTTATTGCTAGCAAACCAGACATTATGTTCGCTGTTTTTATGTGTGCGAGGTTTCAATATGATCCAAAACAGTCTCATTACATGGCTGTTAAGTGCATTTTTAAAATATTTAAAGGGCACACAGAACGTGGGTCTTTGGTATCCCAAAGACTCAAGTTTCAATTTGATTGGTTATAGTGATGCAGATTATGCAGGTTGCAAGATTAAATCGGCATAGCACAAGTTGTACTTGTCAGTTCTTGGGTGACAGATTAATTTCATGGTTCAGTAAGAAACATACATCAATCATAACATCCACATCTGAGGCAGAGTACCTCACAGATGGGAGCTGCTGTGCTCAAATCTTATGGATACAACAACAGCTCAGGGACTATGGCGTTGATGCAGCCGAAGCACCATTTTTCTGTGACAACACAAGTGCAATAGCATCACTCAGAACCCCGTGCTGCATTCCAGGACCAAGCATATTGAAATCAGACATCATTTCATTCAAAACCATGTGCTGAAGAAGGATTTTCAGGTGGAGCATGTGCCAACAGATCCACAAGCTGCTGATATCTTCACGAAGCCACTAACCCACAGTAAGTTTTCTTATTTTAGAAACATTTTAGGTCTCTTAGATATGATTTTATTTTGTTCTGCATGCATTTGTTCAGGGGGAACATATAGATTCAAACAGATAATACAAAAGTTCGTTATTTGTCCCCGAGCTAGTCAGATCCACGCTGATTTGGTCCAGCTCAGGGATATACATAGTGGATGTTATCACGGTGTTTGAATAAGTGTTTCCATGATGGTATATTAAATCGAACGTTTGAGATTGGTTTGCCTTTTCAAATTCTTTGTAAAATCGGACGATCATCTGTTTATAATTTCAAATGTTTTAAATCCGAGGATGACACGTGTCCACATAAACCTCTCTCTCTCCTCATCCATATATAAACCCTTACTATTCTATTTTCCAGTACGCTTTCAAATCCTTCGAGCATTCAATCATTCCCTGCAATCTATCGTAATTTCTTTCGTATTTCACAAATTTCCTAACCTTCAATCTACGAAATGGCCACTTCTCTCTCTGTCAGTGCCTTGCAGGTCAACTTCGAATCAGTGTTAAGCATGAAGCATGCCGGGATGGTGAAAATGCTCAAGAATCTGGAAGAATTAGGGCTGAAGGGATTTCTGGGTGTTCAGTGTTCAGTATATGAAGGGGCTATGATAGACTTTTTCGCCAATGTGAAGGTTATAGCAGGCACGATTTTGAGCTTTGTGGCCAACATGAAGATGGTCATAATGAAAGATGTTTTTGCAACGATGTTTCAACAGCCCACAGAGGGAATAGTGGGTTTTAATGATCTTCTGGTAAAAGCAGTGTCGTAGATGAAGATGAGATTTTCTAGTAATGATGTTGCTTTCCAACCGTCGAACAAGAAGAAGGAGATGAAAGTTGAGTACCGACTGCTGCATGACATTGTGGCCAAGGCACTGTGCACCAAAGTTGGTGTGAGACCTGAAATTGTATAAGAGATTAATTGATGAATTAATCGGATTTTAGAGATTTCTGGAAGTTTTCGTTTTTTTGATTAGAGATCTGGTTGTGAGAGCTGGTCGGTGGTGAATCCAGCCGCAACATTTAATTGGTAGCGTGAGATCTCGATACGCCGTCGTTTTTGTGAAATCTGGATGCATTGTGTTTTTGTG
Source organism: Dorcoceras hygrometricum (assembly GCA_001598015.1). Taxonomy (NCBI): domain Eukaryota; kingdom Viridiplantae; phylum Streptophyta; class Magnoliopsida; order Lamiales; family Gesneriaceae; genus Dorcoceras; species Dorcoceras hygrometricum. The sequence goes on from KV018472.1 coordinate 123,210, forward strand.
AAGTCTGGTAGCGTGTTTGTATCCAGCTGCTGCTTTATTTAGTTTGTTGAGGGAAAAACGATAGCATTTTGATAAGTTGGATACGGCACCGTTTGGATTAGTTGCTGCGATGCCGTTTTGGATATTGCGACTGGTACCAGCTGAGAGCAGATGTCAATGATGGTCAACTCTACTGTAGCTTGCGTCTGGTTTCCTGTAGCTTGCGTCTGTTGTTTTACGCGAGAGTTAGCGACCGGATTTGATGACATAAGTTATGCGACGCCGTTTTATTAAGTTGGAACGCAGGGTTTTGATGCAACGTCTGGTACCAGCTTTTGAGTATTAGACAATCCAGCTTTTGGTTTGTGGAGCATCCAATCGTTGGGTTGTCCAGCTTTTGGGTTTGAGGACCAGTCGCAAGTAGCGAGTGACGTGTCACTTTGCGACGTCGTTTAGTGTTTTTGAGATTTATTAGTTATGGGATTCAGCAGCTGTTGGTTGTTGCAACTGCTGGTTTTGTCGATGGACATGTTTAACCAGATTTCAGCCGTTGTGAGATATATTTATAAGAAGACTTGGTCTTCGATTTGATATACCAGATCCCGTACTTAGTGAAATATTCTCTCGATTTTCGACCTCTGTTCTTTGAACCCTAGTGCTATTCACCGTTGATTTTATCCGGTGATTCCCGTCGTTTCTGGCCATTGTTTGATACGTTTGAGGTAGCATTGGACTCCTCTTGAGAAGCTCTTCCTTTCTATACCATTCTTGGAGGCTGTTGTTGGCTAGAGCAAGACCGCGAAGTTGCTGTCTTCGGCCGTGTGTTGCGTAGTTGAGATAGAACTTCGAATTGTTGTTGAGATCTTAGTCTTAGCCTTTGTTTAAGCTTCCTGTTAGTGGTATTGTTGGAATCAGCTGCTGGTGTGAGTGTATGACTCCCACCTGTGCTTTCTGTGTATTAGCGTCCCTTGAGAATATTGCCCTGTGTGTTTCGGCAGGTTGTCATCCAGATTTCTTGGGACTTTTGCGGTGGTAATTGTTACACAAAGAGTATAAGGTATGGATTTGAGCTTGTGTAGCTGGAATTGCGTGAGATATTATGTGAAGCTGCTGGGATGTTTCGGTGAACATGGTTGTGTATTGCTTGCTGAGCATTTGTGTTATGCTAGCTGTTTTTATTGATTTTCATACACGCATTGTTCAGATCCTTCGTGTATTGTATTTTTTTGCAGCTTCATATCTTGTATATTGCTGTTGTTTCTTACCAGGATGCGAGGGCGAGCGG
>KV018473.1:23727-37432 GCA_001598015.1 Dorcoceras hygrometricum
ATAAGATGCGTTGCGGCTGGTTCCAGCAGATGACTCCAAAGAGTGAGGCACGAGCTGGTTTTAAATCGTTTGAAAAATATTTTAAGGAGGACAAATGATTTCTTTTGGAGAAGGTTTGGTGTTTTACAAATTAAAATGATATGAAGGGAATTTTACTAAATTTTGGAAGTGTTTCATGCTTGATTTCACAAGTAGCTTGCCACTAATCCCTTTCATATAAAAACCTGTTTTCAAAGTAAGATTTTCATCATTTGCAAAGAAAAGTCTTAAAGTGTTCTTCAAAATATTTCCAGAAGAGTTCGTGCGTTGCTCAGAGGATTTCTGCAGGAATTATCTGTTGTCGCAAAGCTTTGTTTAAGGCAAGTAAAAGTTGATCCTTTTCTACACCATTTGAAGCGTATATTGTTGCTTTATGGATCTGCTTGCCTGTATGTTTAAGATATGTTTAAAAGTTCATGTTTGAAATGATTTAGACATGAAAAGGAAAGAAATATGGGTTCAAAAATGATGTTTTGATGTTTATGATGCTTCCAAAATGTTTTCCAGAAAGTTATGATGTTTTAAATATACTGAGGATTCGAATTTATTTCCAGAATGTTATGAATGTTCTTCTTGCAGTAGCTGTAATATCAGAATTTGATAACTGTGTAATCGGTAGTTGCTGGTTGAATCATTATAAAGTATGGTTTGATAGGCAACGGCTGATGGCATAGTTGTTGTTTTGGTGTTACAAATGTCGAGTTATGTTCCAGCAGCTGTATCTCCTTGTTAAGATTCAACAGCTGCATTGTTATGATGTTTATGAATGTTCTTCCTTTTGCTGTAATGTCGGGATTTGATGATTGTGTAATCAGTAGTTGCTGGTTGAATCAGTATAAAGTCTGGTTTAATAGGCGACGGCTGGTAGTACGATCATTGTTTCGATATTACAAGTGTCTTTTGTAAATTCCAGAAGATGCACTGTTCATCAGCAGGTGCATCTTTCCTTATTAAAATTAGCAGTTTCACTTCTTCAGTGAGAATTCAGCAGTTGCACTTCTTTGTGGAAAATCAGCAACTGCATTTTTATCGTAAATTCAGCAACTGCATTCCTTTGGTAGAATTCAGCAGTTGCGTTGTTTTCATAAAATCAGCAGATGCAATGTTCATCAGCAGATGCATTCCATAGTGATAGTTCAGCAGTTGCTTTATTCATTTCTAAGAACTGCTCATTTCAGCTGGTATTAGTCTTGCGACTGGTACTATTCATTTATATATACGTGTTAGCGCTTCTTCTTGCAACTGGTTGATTAGCGTATTCCTTGCGACTGATCGATGCGCTAACGACGTCGTTTCTTTAAGTTATAAAATATCAGCAGATAGTCTTGTCATCCTACCTGCTATTTTACTTCAACGACATCGTTTCATTTAATACGATTGTGTCTTAGTAAGATATCTTGCAGCTGGTTTCTATTTATTCCAGCTGGTTCATTTTAGCGATATTTGCGAACAGCAGAGATCTGTTTTGGTTTCATAAGTGCTGTTCCATTTTCTTGCGACTGGTTTTCTTTTCACCAGTTTCATTTCAGCGATATGTTTTCCAAAGTCGAATTCGATACTCAGTAAAGTTTTAAAATGGAAAGCAAATGTTTAAAACGATAGAACCCGAGGATTATAAGCAAGAAAGTTTTACGAAAGGATGTTAATGGAACAAAGTTTATTTTAAGATTATGGCATAGATAGTTGACGGTCACCAAGGAGAAGGGTGAGCAGTTGTCTAGATGTCGACTGCCCTTACATAATGAGCTATATGCTAAAACTGATATCGGGAGTCATTTTGATCAAAGTGCATAACAAACCATGAGGAGCTTATATGCCATAGTCTAAAGAAAAAGGAATTGATGTTAGAGCTGGGCTATTATCCCCTGTCTCTAAGATTACGAACGAATTGTTTATAAAATGTTTATGTATGTACAGTTGTCTGCCTGCGTTAAATGAAATTGTTAATATTCAGGTTCTACTTGCTGAGCCTTTAGGCTCACTAGCTTTTAAAATGGTGCAGGTGCGACAACTGGTGGAGGAACAGCAGGTGAAACTTGAAACCAGCAGCTGGGTGGCGTTGTGTTTATCCAAGGCCTACGTTTTCCGTGTCTCAGCTGTATCGTTTTGATTTAGATTGTACTGTATTAGATCAGTAGCAACGATTGTATATTTACATAGAATATCAGTTTTTGTAAATCGCAATTGCAATTATCAATGAAAACTGTTTTCCGCAAATGTCTTTAGTAGTTGGCGCGTAAGTTAGGTACCTGCTGGTCTTTGAAATTGTCTTGTGTTTTGTTTCTTTTAAGTTATAAGAAATACAGCTTATAACAAATTGCCTTTTAGCCTTCTTTTATTCGAAAATTTTTATTTATCCCAATTCTCGTGGCCCCGTTGGGTTCGGGCGTCACAATCCGTTGGCGATAAAATCCTTCAGTCTTGTAGTGCAGGCTGATCGGAGGGAGATCGTTTCCGGTCGTGGACCTGATTGACGTAATCTACCGCCGCCTACCGTGAAGTGCCGGTTTCCTCGCGAAACTGGTCGGAGCCAGGCACGAGTTGCCAGCAAGGTAATCATCAAAACACCCTATGAATGGTTCATAGATTGCATGTTTTAGAATTGTATTGATCGTCTCTCTGCCCAATTTTTGTTCTTCCGCTGCCTCGCCGGGAGGCGCGATCCGGATCCGCCACGGTTCCCCAACAATAAACACACGCACTTCCGGTTGGAATTGATTTCGTCGACCGTTTCTCCAGAGCTGTGAGTTTTACTTTATGTTTCAGAGCATTTGTATTTTAATTTAGCATGTTCGATATTCATTTGTGGTGGATTACGGGCTATAGATTAAGATGTCTGGCCGAGAAAGGGGTAGAAGAAACACCTCTTTAGAAGAACCCAGCCCAGATAGTAATGCTAGTATTGCCCAACTCCTAAGGCTGTTGGTAGAACAAACCAGTAGAGGTAATGGCCAATCGTCCAGCAGTAGAGGACCGAACCACGATGACCCTCAAGAGAAGTTTCGAAGATAGAAGCCGAAAGAGTTTAGTGGTACTACAGATCCGTTGGTTGCTGAAAGCTGGATAAAGTCGATGGAGGTTATCTTTGAGTACCTTAAGATTCCAGATTTGGATAGGCCTCGGTGCGCTATCTACATACTGAGAGATGACGCTATGATTTGGTGGGAAGGAGCTAAGCTATCGGTGGATTTGGCAAATCTTACTTGGGAAGATTTTAAGCGAGTATTCTTTGAGCAATACTTCACAGCAGACAAGAGTTCTGAGTTGAAAAGGGAATTTTTGACATTGAAACAAGGAAGTATGACTGTACAGGAGTATGTGCGGATGTTTGAAAGAGGTTGTTATTTTGTGCCTCTTATTGGTAATGACCCAGAGGAGAAGATGAGTCATTTTGTGGAAGGGTTATAGCCTATGTACAAGATGAATGTTAGGCTATCTGTGCCTAAGACTTATAGAGAAGCAGTGGATAGAGCCCTGCGTATTGAGAGAGACTGGAAAGATGTGGAGGAAGAAAGGCAACAAAAGAGGCAGGCCTTTCAGGAGAAGGATCAGAGGCCGTTTAAGAAGCAGAATAAGAATCAGCAGAGGCCTCAAGAGCATAAACCTCTATCGATCTAACCCATTAGTGCAGTTCCTGCTAGAAACAACAGACCAGTGTGTCCCAAGTGCCAGAAGAACAACTCTGGTTTGTGCAGACTTGGTCAGAATGTCTGCTTCAGATGTGGTTTCCCAGGGCATATTCTTAATAATTGCCCGAAGATTAAGCCACTGGTGACCAGTAGAGCTTTCGTGATGACAGCTGAGCAGGCCAATCCAGATTCTACGGTAGTTACGGGTAAGATCTTGATTGCTGGTATGCCCTCCATAGCATTGATAGATTTAGGAGCTACCCATTCTTTTATAGCAGCCAAGTTTGCTAAGAAGTTACCCATCGGACCCGACCAAGTAACTATAGGCTTTTGCGTAACGGTACCCTCGGGAGAAGAGTTAGTATCTTACGATCTGTTTCAAGATTTAGAACTTAGGCTTCAAGGGCGATTTATTACCGCAGATTTGATTGTGCTACCGATGCCCGAGTTTGACATGATTTTGGGAATGGACTGGTTGACCAAGTATGGAGTAGTGATCGACTTTAAGTTCCGAATAGTAGTGGTTAACCCACCTAGAGGAGACCCGTTTACGTTTGAGGCCAATCATATTTGGAGGACTCCGCGCATTATATCAGCTCTTAAGGCTCAAAGCTGTTTGAGGAAAGGTGGGATATGATTCTTAGCAAGCCTAACATCCTTAGCTACGAATAGTAAACCCCAACTTTCAGATGTGGAGGTGGTAAATGTGTTTCCAGAGGTTTTTCCAGAAGATATCCATGGACTACCACCAGATAGAGAGCTGGAATTTTCGATCGATTTAGTGCCAGGAGCAGCACCTGTATCCAGACCACCCTATCGCCTAGCTCCATCTGAGATGAAGGAATTAAAGGAACAGATACAAGATCTGTGGGATAAGGGATTCATTAGACCAAGAACGTCCTCGTGGGGATCCCCTGTTCTTTTTGTTAAGAAGAAAGATGGGAGTCTGAGGTTATGTATAGATTATCAAGAACTGAATAAGCTGACCATTAAGAATAATTATCCCCTTCCCAGGATCGAGGACCTGCTTGACCAGCTGAAGGGATCGCTAATCTTTTCTAAGATCGACTTAAGAACTGGTTACCATCAATTGAAGATTAAGCCAGCAGATATCTATAAGACAGCCTTTAGAACCCGCTATGGTCACTATGAGTTTCTAGTAATGCCCTTTGGACTTACTAATGCACCCTCAGCTTTTATGGACCTGATGAATAGAGTTTTTCAACCATTTTTGAATCAGTTTGTAGTTGTGTTTATAGATGATATCTTAGTGTATTCTAAGACCAGATTTGAGCATGCCGACCATCTGAGGATAGTGCTTCAAGTTTTGAAGAATAAGCAATTGTTTGCCAAGTTCAGTAAATGTGATTTTTGGTTGGAGAAAGTGGCTTTTCTAGGTCATATTATATCTAAGGATGGATTGAAGGCAGACCCAGCTAAAGTGGAAGCTGTTCGTGAGTCGCCAGTTCCCAAATCTGTTTCAGAAGTAAGGAGTTTCTTGGGTTTGGCTGGATATTATAGACGATTCACTCAGGGATTTTCGAAGATAGCAGTCCCCTTAACCTCGCTAACAAGAAAGCAGGTTAAGTATGATTGGACTCCAGAATGCCAACTCAGTTTCTCTAAGTTGAAACAAGCGTTGATAGAAGCCCCCGTGCTAACCATGCCATCTGATCAAGGGAAGTTTGTGATTTACACAGATGCATCCAAGTTGGGCTTAGGTGTTGTACTGATGTAGGACCGTAGAGTAATTTCTTATGCCTCCAGACAACTTAAGGATCATGAGAAGAATTATCCCACCCATGAGTTAGAGCTGGCAGCTGTAGTTTTTGCCTTGAAGATTTGGAGACATTACCTTTATGGGGAGAAGTGTGAGATATTAACAGATCATAAGAGCCTCAAATACTTTTTCACCCAGAAGGAACTCAATATGAGGCAGAGGATATGGCTAGAGCTGGTGAACGATTACGATTGTAGAATCAGCTATCACCCAGGAAAGGCCAATGTAGTAGCGGATGCTCTAAGTAGGAAATCTGTTGGATTAGCCCAACTCAGCGTCCAAAGACCCTTGGTGCATGATATTGAGAAGTTCGGATTAGAATTGGTACCCAGTGGTAGCACTATGATCTTGACAGACCTCACCATACGATCAAATTAGATAGACCAGATCCGAGAGGGACAGCTGAAAGATGAGCAGCTTCAGAAATGGGTTAAGCAAGATAGAGAGAGGTAATAGTCTCTACTTTTCGGAAGAAGGAATAGTGAGATTTCATGGTCGGATGTGGGTGCCCCAGGTAGACACCCTGAGATCAGATCTGATGGCAGAGGCCCATACAGCTCCATACTCTGTGCACCCGGGGAGTACTAAGATGTATAAGGATCTCTAGAAATTGTATTGGTGGTCGGGAATGAAGAGAAATATATCCAGATTTGTATCTGAATGTTTGACGTGTCAATTGGTGAAAGCTGAACACCAAAGACCAGCAGGAATGTTGAAGCCCCTGCCTATTCCCGAATGGAAATGGGAGTGCATAGCCATGGATTTTTTGGTTGGATTACCCAAGACTGTTCAAGGATATAATTCTATTTGGGCTATAGTAGACAGACTCACTAAGTCAGCTCACTTATTACCAGTTAAGACAACATATGATGTGGGAAAATACGCAGATCTGTATGTGAAGGAAATAGTGAGACTGCACGATGCTCCAGTTTCGATAGTATCTGATAGAGATCCGAAGTTTACATCAGCTTTCTGGAAGAGTTTGCATAAATATTTGGGTACGAAGTTGACTTTTAGCACACCCTTTCACCCCCAGACAGATGGTCAATCTGAAGGGTGATTCAGATTTTAGAAGATTTACTCAGGGCCTGTATTGTGGATTTTCAGAGAGCTGGGATTCAAAGCTGCCGTTGGTAGAATTTGCGTATAACAACAGTTTCCCATCTTCTATCCAGATGGCCCCATACGAAGCTCTCTATGGTCGCAAGTGTAGAACACCTCTTCACTGGGATGAGGTAGGAGAACGAGCTGGTTTAGGACCAGATGTGGTAGAGAAAACAGTTGCGGCTGTTAGAAATATTAGAGAGCGGATGAGAGCTGCTCAGAGCAGACAGAAGAGTTATGTAGATAATAGACGACGAGAGCTGAGTTTTGAGTTGGTGACCATGTGTTTTTTAGAGTAGCTCCGATGAAGGGAGTAATGCGTTTTGGAATGAAAGGAAAGCTGAGTCCCAGATATATTGGGCCTTATGAGATTCTGGAACGAGTAGGAACATTAGCTTATCGTTTAGCATTGCCCCCGCATCTGTCTGCAGTGCATAGTGTTTTTCACGTATCAGCTTTGAGGAAGTATATTCCCAACCCGTTGCACGTATTGAGCCATGAGCCAATTCAGTTAGCACCAGATTTGAGTTACGAAGAGAGACCCGAGAGGATTCTTCTTCAAGAGATTAGGAAGTTGAGAAACCGTAATATTCCTATGGTTAAGGTGCAATGGTCTAACCAAACAGAACAAGAAGCTACGTGGGAGACCAAAGCTAATATGCATAGTCTTTACCAGACCTGTTTGGTAAGTAAATTTCGAGGACGAAATTTCGATAAGGAGGGTAGAGTTGTAGCGCCCCAAAATCCATAGGACCACATTTATGAACCCTTTTTATTTTAAAGGGCCATGATGATATTTTCATATTTCAGATTCCAGCTTTAAGTTCATTTTAATTATTTTAAAAGCTGATTTCAGATTTGAGAAACGGCGCAGAAGGCTTCCGAGCAGATTTCACCTCAGGCACGACTCGATCAGATTTCGGATTTCGAAGATAAAATGCTTCAACTTGAGCAAATTGTTCTTTTAAAATCTTTTGACAAATTTCCAAAATTTAAACAGTAGATGGGAGCTTTCTACAAATCTTTCCAAAAGGACAAATAGTTGGTAGGAATCCCATGCCTACTCGACTGTGTTCACCTAATGAAAATCATGCTCTTTTATATGATTGTTTACGTGAAGTTAGAGTTCACTTTCATTTGTAAAGAAAATCTTTCATCTTCTTAAAACTCTCTGGAGCTCGTCGTGGTGCTTGAGGAGGATTTCAGCAGGAACCAGCTGTCTCCGTGTTTCCAGCGTTAAGGCAAGTAAAAGTTGATTCTTGCTACACCATTTTAAAGCATATATTGATTTTCCTCAGTTCTGTTTGCTTGCCTGCTTATGTTAAAGATATAGCAATGTTCAAGCATTTTTATGATAATGAAAGATCGGGTTCACTGTTGTTTTCTGTTTCAAAGAATTCCAGCATGTTTTAATGCAAATGTTGATGTGTTCTTAAAAAAAACATTGAGCATCCAGATTCTAGTTCCTTGAATGATTATGAAATTCTTCTTAGTGAATGGCGACGTCTGGCTTGATTCCAAATAATCGACGATGCTGGTCCAATTGGAATTTTGTTCCGGTTAGATAGGCGGAGCTGGTATCTTGGGTGTCGTCGAGATATTGCAGCACTAAGTTACATAGCCAAGTCGGTTTTCCTTATGCTAGTAACCATATCCTATCTTCAAGTCTGAAATCCCATATCAAGTCTGCCTTGCAGATGTCGAATCTGTTTCGCTCTTAAACAATGTTTCTATAGGAGAATCTGATTTTCACACCAGTAGTGCCATTTCGCTAGCCAAGTCTGTTTCTTTAAAGAGCGATATATCTTTTCTTCAACGGAATCTGTTTTACCCATTAGCAATAGCGTTTCCATGGTCACATCTGAATTTCCCGCTAGCGATAGCGCTTCTAGAGTCAAATCTGTTTTACGCTAATGATAATGTTCCTTTAGTCACATCTGTTTCGGCGTACATCTATTTTGGCGTTCACGATACCACTTCTATAGTCGAGTCTGTTGTTACGACTAGGATCTGTTTTGAACCCGAACACTATTTTGTTAGCCAAATCTGATTTTCACTTCAGTGATAGGTCCCCAGTAGTCGAATCTGATGCTCAGTGTGATCTTAAAAGGAAACGAGTTTCAAAATGTAGCGAACCCCGATAAAGTTCAAATCTGATTTCAACCAGATATGAGTTTAAAGGAAGAAAAGTTTAGTTTTAAAGGATTTATTGCGTAGATAACAGATGGTCACCATGGAAGGGTGAGCAGCTGTCGAGAGTGTCAGTTGCCCCTTCACCACGGAAGGGTGAGCAGTCGTCGAGAGTGTCGGTTGCCCCTTCATATAGGGCTTCATTCCATAAAGACGGAATTCAGAAGTAACTTGATCAAGTGCCTACGGACCTAAGGAGAGCTTCTAAGCCATAAATCACAAGAAAATAATGATGAGATCTGGGTTGTGTCCTGAATCTATTTTTACGAAAGATGTTTAAGTTTAGATGCCTTCCTTTAAACTAAGTTATGTTAAGATATGAGATGCCTGCCTGCATTAAGTGAAATTGTTATCCTCAGATTTTACTCGCCGAGTCCCTAGGCTCATTAGCTTTTAAATGGTGCAGGTGAGACAGATCTGGGGCAGACGGGCGGCGGGAGCTGAACCAGATGTGATGATTGTGTTTATCAATGACCGATGTTTTCCGTGCAGCTGTTGTTGTTTTTGATCTTTTGAAAAATCTGTATTAGATCCATTACAACAATGATTGAATTCATATAGAATTTCGGATGTTGTAATATCGCACTTTGCGTTTTATATCAACCTGTTGTTCAAATCTGTTTCCGCTATTTATTATTTGGCGCCGAGTGTGTGTCTCGAAATTTTTATGTTGTAAGCAATACAGCTTACAATATTTCATTTCAGCCCTTCTTTTCCTCTTTATTTCTTTTTAATCAAATCCGTTGACACCCATGGGCTTGGGCGTCACATACGTGGTATTGAATGAAATGGTGGCGTATGTCGATATGCTTGGTTCTGGAATGCAGCACGGGGTTCTGAGTGATCGCGATCGCACTTGTGTTGTCACAGAAGATGGGTGCTTCCTGTGCATCGACGTCATAGTCTCGCAGTTGTTGAATCCATAGCATTTGAGCGCAACAACTTCCAGCTGCGAGATACTCTGCCTCAGTTGTGGTTTGGCTATCGATATCTGTTTTTTGCTGAACCAAGAAATTAATCTGTCAACCAAAAATTGACAAGTTCCACTAGTGCTACGCCGATCAGTCTTACAACCTGCATATTCTGCATCACTATAACTGGGAACTCACGCCTGGGGCTGCCACGGCTGCTCACTCATGGATCAGCTGCAAACCTGAAAACCACATCCAAAACCAAAACAGCCCCAAAGGGAAGGGATCAAACCCCAGTACGAAAAGAACAATAATACAGCAAACAGATACAACATGCAATATATCATGTCGTGCAATGCATGATGAGAGCCAAGGAAGGCACCAGGGCTTAAGGATCAACTCAACAGTTAGGATACAACATATACCAAAAAGAACCAACAGCTGGAGGAACAAATCTCTCAGAAACAACTTGACAGCCGGAGTACAGGGCTCGCAGAACTACTCCACGGCTGGAGGTACCAAGCTTACAGAAACAGCACACGGCTGGCTGTCAGAACAGAAGTGGTCACCAATTGTGTGAGAGAAGGGGAGTTACCCGGGCGCTCAATCACACACGGTACCAGATACAATACGAAACGGAAGTGGCCATAAAGTATGTGAGGGCATGGTAGCTATCCATTCGGCTCAACACACAGTACCAGGAGCAGAAACCAGATTTCTCCATCTACTGGTGCTAAAGCTAATGGGGTCATGGGAGCTACCCAATCGGCCTGTAGCGACAAAACAACCAGCAGCAGGGAAGTGAGGGGCACGGTAACTAACCGATCGATCCTCAGAAAAACACCCTGGTACAACTAGTTAGCAAGGAAAAAAAGCTCAACGACAGCTAACTACTAGCAAGGGACAACAAGGGGCATAGGCTCAACTCACAGAACAACATGTGGATCACAAGGGAGGAGCTCAATATGCTATGCAGATGCATTACAGGCTCAACATGATGTGTATGCTTGCAAAACCAAAAATCCCATGCAACAGCATACAATAATGTACCAATATAACATCACGACATCAGGAACAGCATGCAATACACAAGGAAGTCTAGAGGATCAGCCTACAAAGCAAACCAGCTTAGGCTACAGTAGGGAATACGCCAAAACAGATCAGGCGACAGCATGCAGTATACAATCAGCTCAGGCCTCAACACAGAAACACACGGCATAGCTGTACAGCACACATAACATATTACCATGCCTATCTCAAAGATGTAAGTGTAAGGTCAATTCGTACCTGCTCAAGTCTTACCAACTGCCTTACAGAGCTCACGACAGACCAATGCATACACCAGCACTGCACAGAATAGGTCGCACTAAGTCCTCCACTACCACGACAGGAGCCACGAGAGTGCTAACAGCTCGGAGAGACCAACAACAGCTCTAGAAGCACTCAGCAACAGTGCACGGGTACCAGGCCGGAAGAACAACGCGGCTGGGAGAAGCAACGAAACGACAGCGTACACTATACTACTTTGCATCTCCTCCTCCGACCATCTCCGGCCATGATACCGATAGGAAACTGACGGGTTTGGAACGGGGTTTCCAACGGTACCACTCTTGACCAAAGCTGGTCGGTCTAACTCCAAAAATCGGGAAAATAGAGGTATGAGTGAACAGTACACGCGAGGATTTCGGGAGAGATAGCTTCTCAAACACACAGAAGGAGTTGGGATATTTTTTGTCTAAAGGACTAAGTAACTGGTCAACAGCCCTATATATACTACCAAACTCCAGATTTGATCTAAGTACTACATGCCAGCCCAGGCCTACACTGCTCCAATAGATCACGGCTACAACATATTACATCTACAATGACTCATATCAGCTCATACTTCAAAGCTAACACCAGTTTGTCCAAACAGCACGGGACGCTCACACTAACAGCTTACGTACACCAACAGATCTCGTATGTGGTAGCTCACAGCACACAGTTCTCGTGTACGCAAATTTAGCTCCAATAGCTCAGAAGAGCTAAGCTAACTCCTCTATGATCTGACCAACGAACACAGCTCACAACTGCTGCAGTAGTAACAAATCACAATCCAGACCAGCTTATGCACTTGGTCAGCTCACGTGAGACCAACAGACCTCGTAGGAACTGCTCTTCGCTATCAACTTCCACCTAAGCTGATCGACCCAACAGCACAACATATTCCAAATCTTACTACTCAGCCCAGAAGGTTACGTAACTTCCAAAGCTGAACCCAGCTTACGGTTCGCTACTCAACTGCTAATAGCTCAGAGCTGCTACACAGCCAGCTTGCACCAAGGCAGATCAGATCGCATCCCACTTACCAGCTCAGATCGGATACGCACTCCGACCCTCTACGCTGAAGCTCTAATCTGCTCCAACATCCAAGAGCAGCACGGCCACTAAATAGCTCGTGCCAGTGCTCGCCCAAGCTGAAACCCGAAACAGCTTACACCAACAACTTAGAGCGAAACGTGATAGCTCTCCAAGCTAAATAACCTCGACTGATTAACAATCTAAACCCGATTAAGCTACTAATTACCTTGGTTAATCACAGCCCTCACATTCTCTCCACCTTAAAATATTTCATCCTCGAAATCAAACGGTTCTCGCCAAAGCTGACGACTAAAACTAACCTTGTCGAAACCAAAACCACGAAAAGATCTCGCTCGATCTGATAACTACGAACCGCTCTCCACCTCATCTTCAGACCATCACAGCTCTGGTCAACACCGAAAACTGCTACCATCTTTCGACAACGCTGATACCACCAAACGACGTGGTACAACACTTACGATATGAATACCAAGCTCAGGACGCCCAAAACATCCCTAAACTAAGCTTAGCTTATGCTTCAGCTTCTAACAGCTTACGCTGCACAACACCTCTCAAAGTTGTTCACTGTTAGAGTAGATGCCCAACTAGCCAACTTGTGGCGTGTGGGTTTTATAGACTCTTGTATGAAACGATCTTTATATATGATATTCGCATTTATTCATGGCATTCTTTATCTTCATTATGATTATATAATGTTTACAATTGTGTTGGATAAAGACCTAGAATGCACCATAGTGTATGTTAGATGTGATAGTGGGTATGACGGCTATCATGAAACACATCTAATAGTCACTGTGCATTCTGAACTCGTTCCTAGTCGATTGGGCCGTCAAAATGAGGATAAGGCCGCCCGAGCTTGAGACTATCATCTGCGATGCGAAGTACCATGTTTCATTGGTAGGGAACATTGTGATGTTCTGAGCATGCAGATGGATAGTGACCTGGTGATCTATCGAACTACCCTCGTTCGGACTTTCCAAGTGGTTACCATTTGTCGAGTGGATAAGTCCGAGGTCTTGGTTGTACTGATTAGTCATCACTACTCGAAACGTCATTGAGACTCTACATGATAGGCATCTCACTTTGACTCGTTTGCCGACTCACTTGGGGTCATTAGACGGCGGGATTGGGTGAGATCCCGATGCATGTAGGAGTCGATGCTTCGTTGTCGAGGATTCACCGCTCGCTCTCATGCGTGGATATCCTATGCTATCTGAGGGGATAATAGTGTATAAATCTCTGGCCAGAGTACTAGAAGTGTTTTAGGTAAATGGGTTTACCTAGTAACACTCGCGATGTCACTATTCGATCTCCAAGATGTATGCATAGCTATCGGATCTCTAGCGACTCTCGATTTACCAATGGTCGTTGATCTGATCGGGATATATATGTTGAAAGGACCATACTGTACGCTAACCACGACCAACTGGTTCTTGCAGCCACTATCAGTGATACCTAGGGGATCATGGCGCGATTTTGCTAGGTGCTTTACCATGATCCGTTGGACAAGTCCGAAATTGTGATTTCGGAGCCACAATGGTTGTGGGCCCACGGCTAGCTATATCCCTGAACCATTGAGGGTCACACAAGTATTGGACTCTGGATTCCTGCACGGAAACTGAGCTCAATGTGTTGAGCATAGGAAGAGGATTTTAGGGAGTGCGACTTCCTAAAACTCGACAGGGGTCAAA